>JAUMHG010000079.1:8832680-8845386 GCA_032359395.1 Enteromius anoplus | reverse complement strand
CCGTCCGGGCGGAACTAATACTCGGGAGAAGGTTCCCGCTGATGCCGTTCGGAACGAGCCACAGAGGCGCGGCTTGTGACAGATATAACGGAGCTTAAGCCCCCCTGAAGTAAAATCCTTTTCTTGTTTGTTGCTATGTATTGCGATATTGAGGTAATTTGATTGTTTTGTTTAATCAGCTGTTGAAGGTGATTAAAAATTAGATTGATATTGATGCATTGTGGTCAAAAAGGAGACCAAAAACGCTCTCTGAGAGGCAGGGGAGGAAAATGCAGAATGTCTGCAATTGTTTTCCATAAGTGGGGAAGAATGGCTTTGTTGTCAAGGATGTGCAAAGTGGACCCACTTTGAGTGCTTCAATCAAGATGAGGCGATTCATTTGGGAAATATGCCTGTACCAATATCGACACTTCAAGATGTACACGGTTCAGTCGCTAAAAGCAGAGTAGTACAGAAATTCTTATAAAATACTTAGTTAAGAGGTTATGAAAGCCCAGAGTGATTTAATAAACAGGAAATTGGTGCACCATTAACTGAAGAGGCTATTTTGAATAAGTATGTACTTAAACCTTGCTCAAAATATTTTTCTGTGTCAAGGTATTTGCATATGGTTAGAAATTTTAACACACCCAAAGCTTCTCCAGCAGCCTTTATATTTGCAGGGTTTTTGTCCCAAAACATTTATTGTTTGCCGTCACTTTGGGAGCAGAATACATAAACAAATGTTTTAGTAGCATTTATTTAATTTCCATTCACATTTATTGCATCTCTTTTATGATACTTTTCCCCCAGCAGACTGATTAAAAGCATTTGAATTATTCTTAAAATTATCATTATTTTTATTAATATTCTTGCATTTTCTCTTCCATGGTTTTTAGACAGACTTCACCCAACATACATATAAAAAGAATTTTATAAAATTATTACTAGTGTTAATATTAATATGATTATAATTTTGATTTTAGTTTAGCTTTGCATTTTCCCAGAGCCCTTTTTTTTTTCTTTTTTTTTTTCTTTTTGATTTGGTTGTTGAGTACAAAAATCTTAATATTAATAATGTATTAATAAAAATGAGTAAAAAAACTCATAAAAAAAATAATCCCACTCCCATAAAAAAATAATAATTAATATTATATGTATTTTTAAACCTATTTTCAGACATTGTTTTATTGTTCCTTTCATTTTATTTTTCATTTCATCTTGAGACCAGAGAGAAAAAAAATCCATAAGGCGGATCTCTATCTCTGTGCCCAATATATTTGTAATTGATGTGATACATTTTTAATGAATCATAAGATTCATCTCACACTGTAATATGGTTTGTGTGGTTATGATCGACAGCTGAGGTATGTGATTATAGCTTCAAAGAACTTCTGTGGTTTTCTAGTCATTTCATTTAGGCGTTTCCTGTTGCTATCCTCATTTGAAACTCAGCAGGTTCAGTCACCCTTTAGGAAAGCTATTTAAAATCACATACCTATTCATTTTCCTCCTCAGTCAGAATGTAATTAACAGAGCAAAACTAAATAAACGCTGCAAAACTGAGCAGCCTTTTAAAACGTAATTACAGAGCACCACCGAATTATCAAATATGATCAACAAATATCAGACGTAAAGAGCAGTTGTGTATAAAACCTTAAGTTATTGTAGAGGTTATATTTGTTTATCGGTCACATTATTAACGCCCACTCCTTATTTTATTTATAAACCCTTTCTGGAACAAGTTACATATTCAATTCTTTGTCACAGCTTGTACGAATCCCTGTCAGGCAGTTCTGCTAATTACTGGAGTCTTGATGTCTAATTATCTTGGATTTTCTCTGAGCTCATGTTTCTTACACAGACTTTTGTACCCATCATAAAAATCAAAAAGGTTTATTTTTAAACTAACTTGCTTTATCTCTTTAGCACTTTTTCTTAGTCTTTGTTGCAGAATTTGACCTGATTGTGATCAGACTGACTGATCAAAGGTGACATCCCCAACTCTACTCGCATCAATGACTTTGTCTACAAAAGACCAATAGAAGACAGACACCGTGATTCGCTCTTGCTGCTTCTAATTGGTTTATTGCACTTGCACTATTGCGAGCAGTTTGGATGCTCTCCAGGGTCCTGAAATGACCCAACTTCATTCAAAAGGATTCGTTCACATCAAAGACCGCAAAATAACAAAAAGTGTCCAAGCATCATATGCCTTGAGTTCAGCCATCTGTTACTGGGTCGTGATGTTAAAATAGTTCTGTTTTTTTACCTTGCAAACTAAGTTTAATTCTCATAGACTCTCGTTAAATATAGGACTTGCATCTAATTTAAACTGAAGAAGCTTTTTGAAGCCGGTGTCCGCTGTCCACTATTGACAATGCACTGTAAAATACTGTTGTTATTTTCACGTTGCTCATATCATTTCAAGCTAATTAGTGTCATCTTGCTACTCAAATTGTCCTCTGTGGTAAAATGGCCTTGGAGGACTTCAGTAATAATTTTATGGAGAGCATTTATAGCTAGAAGCTCATGCTCAAAGAAAGAGTAATGAAAACTTTTTCAGAAGAACGCAGTTATTTTACAGGTAAAATATCTAAAATTATTAAAAGGCTATGTTTGCTTGAGTGTATGTGTATCTTTAATTCTGTACATTGACTTCACTAGATTTTTAGGTACTTAAAATTGTTAAATAATTGTTTAAAATTTTTTTGCCATGAAGTAAAAAAAAATATTGTATATATTAGTATTTGTAATTGACCTTTTTATTTTTATATTTTAATTTTATTTTACATTTAAGTATCAGTTTTGTTATTTTAGCAAATGTAATTCCTTTTTAATATTTCCATTTATTTATTTTTAAGTTTAGTAATGTCTTACGTCAACTTTTAATTAAAATAAGTCTCTATGTCTTATCGTCTCTGTTATGTATGTAACTCTCATTCCCTGCCTGATAATGATAATTCCCTGCCGAATGGCCTGGTAATCCAAGGTGATGGCATCCACAATCCAGTTGGGCAACCGTCTTGGAGACAGCCTTCCCTTTCTGCTGACCTCCGTGGCAGACAAAGAACTGCTCAGAGCTTCTGAAGCTCTGGGTGCGGTCCACGTATGTGCTTAATGCTCTTATGGGACAGAGCAATGCCAAGGCTGGATCTGCCTCCTCCGGGGGGGCAGTGCTTGTGTCACCCGGAAAGCAAAGTCAGTCGCCATGCGCAGCTCCTGCATCAACCCCAGGGTCGAATCCACCCTTGTGCAGCTCTTTTAGTTTCTTGGCCTGATGCACCTGCAGGATAGCCATTGCGTGCGGGGCAAAGGAATCCTGGCCCGCAGCATTGTAGGCCTTAGCAGCACCACCTGGGGAATATCCTCTTAGCCCCTGGCCGCCCCACCATTAAGGGTGGTGAGGAAGGAGGAGGGTGACAAGCGGCTTCTGGCTGTAATAGGAGCCATCCGCGACTTTGTCAACTCCTCGTGCACTTCCGGAAAGAAAGGAACCGGAATGGGCTGTGATCTGCTATCACGGTCAGCACCCAGGAACCAATCATCCAGCCGTGAAGGCTCCAGGCTGGGAGGTGTGGACACCTTCAGCCCGATGCTCAGGCGCTGCCAGAGGCATGGCCTCACAATGAGGACGTCCTCCCTCCGCGAAGGCGTCTTCAGCATGCTGGAGACCCAGACAGTTAAAACAACCTCCGTGGCCATCGTTGGGAGACAGGTAATGCCCACACCCAAAAAGACACAGCCGAAACAGCATCTTGAAAAAGACGTGAAACGACTTTGTTCAGAAATTGCTCTTTTGTGAAACATCCAGGGGATTCGCTTGACAGGGAAACCGCTGAGGGTGTCTTCGATGCCACAGAGAACAACTGCTGCTTCAGCTTCCTCTTCGTTGCAGCACTTCAAAGCAGCAGGCATAAATTTGCGGCTCCAAAGCAAAATCCGATGAGTGGTTGCACCTGTCGCCTCTTGATACCCGGATGAAGGGGAGTGGCTCAGGATTGTTTATCCACTTGCCAATTTTCATTGGCATTTTCTCTTAAGCGGAGCGCATTAGGGGTGTATTCCAGAGAGCTTGGTTAACTTACCATTTGGTAAAACATAACCTTTGGGTTGACTGACCCTAAACCCCATACTGTGAGTATGTCGGTTCCAAAACACCTGATAAGAGTTAGTTTAATCAACCTCCTACTGGTACCCAAAATTAATGCGTGAACATAAAGACATTTTTAATGGATCACCGATTTCACGAGTCAAAATGGAAAATGACAGTGAAAAAAAGGGAGCGGCATATTTCATATAATGCATGCGTATGAAGAATTGTATTGCTTTTTATTCATTACAACTAAAAAATAAAGAAAATAACGTTATTTGTGTTTATGTTCAAGTTAGTTTGGGTGGGTTTGGTTCATTTGCAGCCCTGTTATAAAAAAATTTAACCGTTACCGTCTTGGAGAGAGATGTGTTGGGATTGTCATTGTATGACTAAAAGATGTCAGAAATGAGTTTGAGTAGTCTGATTGGTTGCATTACTCAGTGTTCATGCATATGTGTAGACTTATGGTCCTGTAAAGTAAGACACATGTGAGTTAGAACATTGGTTTAATTAAATGAAGAGGCATTGCAGTACTAGTACATCACTACCAAATATATAAGAAAAGAACTGTGTAACGATGCATGGTGAAATGCATGAATAAAAATAAATAAATACATTTGATTATAGATTAATTGTAATTAAAATTAGTAACATTAACTAAAAAATGGCTACTGTTGCTAGGCAGATTTTTACATTGCAGTGGTCCTTTTCGTAGCAGAATTCTAATCTATGAGTATTAAAATGATATTATATGTCCATATAATATTTGATTTTGAAAGTACGTTGGATTATGTACAGTCAGGCAGTCATTATTGCAAAATAAACCCAACCAAGTTTCTTGAACAGGGTTTGTTTTACAATAATGACCACATTACTGTTACGCCCAGCTGGAGCTGCCAGCTAAAGACTGTGTTTGGCACTCCAGTTTTCTAGAAACTCTGTTTCTGTGTCTGTTTTCTTACCTGGACTCCATTCCCCAGAATGCACCTCTCCCCACAGCTGTTGTAAGTTAGGTTCATCATTCAATCAGTACCACCTGTATATATACCGGTTTGTTTGTCTGTCTTGTCACGAATTGTTTATGTATGTTACCGTCATTCCTGTGTTGTTTCATTCGTGTTCTCATTCCGAGTGTCTCTGTTTTGATTTATCGTTGCCGACCTCTGCTTCCCTTGGATCTACGTTTTCGTCTCACCCTCTGGACTGTGTTTGCCAGTATTAGACCATTGCCTTGTTCTTCGTTTATGCTATTGTTATTGCCTACTCTACTTCTGTTTGCCGGTGATTGACTTTGTCTGCCTGACCCTGAGTTTTATTAAACACTGTTGCACATGAACCCGCACGTTTCACGTCCTCATTCATGACAATTATTCCTTGTTTGCATAAATACAGAGATTGAACAAAATGTAAATATCTCATTCAAACCCCTGTATAGTATATGTGCGTAAGAGTCCAATCTTAACTTCTTTTGCAACATCAATTGTAATCTTGCCAAACGTATTCAACCTTGATGATTTGATTCAGTCGACATTGTGCTGATGCTCAAAGTCTCACATCTCTTCATTGTGTGCATTAATCATTCACATTATTTCAATCTTCAAACATGATTTGAATATTGAATTGCCCTGATGCATCAAGCAGGATCAGCTTCGGTTAATCTTTCTGTCTGGCTTTCTTTTTCAATTTTCACACACATTCTCCATCTTTTTTTCTTTCTCTCTCTCTTTCTCTCTCTCTCTCACACACACACACACACACACACAGTGATTCTATCAGCAAAGGCTATAAGATGAGGCCTCCTCGTAAAGTAGCTTGCCAATTCCTCTGTCAGTGCTCTGAATCTTTTATGCTTTCTAGGGTCTCAGGGAGGCATTCATCCTATGAAAGCCCAAGCAGATCAATCCAGTAAACATCTGTGGTATGTATTTGATGAATACAGTTAGTGCACTTAGTAGGTCGTATGAAAACCTGGCTGTATTAACAGTCCTTGTAGATGTTGCATCTTTTTTCATGATGCAGGGACATTTGGCTTCGGTGAGCACAGAACCTTGCGGTTTTACCGAAGCTTTGAGAGCTCAAGTGAGATGCTACAGTGTGGATTTCATTTTAGGTGCATGAGGCAGTCTGGAGGCTAAGCTGCTTCTATCCTCGGCGTCACTGATCACAGTCACAGAGGAGAGATTGTTTATGTGGCTGCATCTGAGTGGAAGCCATTTCCCCCTCATATCTTGCCAACAATCAAACTCAGGATGAACAACACACACACAGTCCAGTCAGCTATTTCAAGAGAGCTCTAGGAGGATTGATTGTCTATAGCTGCTCTATTAATCCTAATTATTTTGATTGCTTTCATGCAGTAATGAAATATCAGGCAGACTCTGTGGTCTGAATCTCTGAGATACTTATAGATGGGGCCAAAAGTCTGAGGGCATCAGTGAAAATGTTGTGATTTGGCATTTTTCTAATTCAATACAATTTGTTTTAGTATAACAGTTTAAGTGAAAAGTGGATTTAAAGTGAACTTGGATATTTTCTTTTTATTTCACAGTAGTGTCCCACTTTTGCTTTAATGCTTTAACTCCACAATTTCTGTATAAAGCCCGGTGATCATGTTCTCCATTGTTAAAATTGCTTTATTTATTTAGATTTATGATTTTACAGACACTTTTATTCAAATACTGTTTTTTTTTTTTTTTTTTTTTTTTTTTTTGTCTGTTTCTTCACAGTTTTGAATTACAGTTTTAATCCTTAGTTTTATTGTGGTGCAATCATATTTTTATTGTACTGTAGTCAGACTTATACATATATTAAATTATCAAACTAGGATATTTTTTGATTTTGAAAGAAACCCCAGAAAAAAATAACATTTGGAAATACCAACAGCCTTTTATAAATATATTTTTATTTATTCCTGTAATGAAAAGCTGATTCTCGTCTAATACACCAGTTTTCAATGTCACACGATCCTTCAGAAAGCCTTCTAATATTTTATAAACCGTTGAGGTGCTTCATATTTTGTAGACATTTTATGAAGAATAGTTTTATTGTGTTTTCAGGTAATATTAGAAAACAAAAAATTCAAATCACTTAGGGATTAGTAAAAAGAATAATACACAGTTTAAACATAAAATAATAACAATAATAATAATAATAATAGTAATAATAATAATAATAATAAATTGCAATAATGAGTAATAATAATAATTATTATTATTATTATAACAACTTTTTATTTTAATATTTTAAAAGGTCATTTACTCATGTTATGGCAAAGCTGAATTTTGAGAAGTCAATACTGCAATACTGCACTGTCTTCAGTGTCACATGGTCCTCTAGGAAATAATTATAATAATGCAGAAAAAATTTAAGGTTTAATGTTCTATTGAAATGCATTTCTCATAATTCATTGAATATAGTATTACAATAATTATTTAAAATATATCTTTTTTTGTAAAATTTGAGTTGTCTTTGCTGTCTTTGAAAAAAACAACAACTTTTGAATGGTTATTATATTATACAGTGGGATGCGTAAGTTTGGGCAGCCTTGTTAATCTTCATGATTTTCCTGTATAAATCGTTGGTTGTTACTGTAAAAAATGTAAGTGAAATATATCTTATAGGAGACACACACAGTGATATTTTAGAAGTGAAACAAAGTTTATAGGATTTACAGAAAGTGTGCAATAATTGTTTAAACAAACTTAGGCAGGTGCATAAATTTGGGGCACCACAAAAAAGAAATGAACTCAATATTTACTAGATCCTCCATTTGCAGAAATAACAGCCTCTAAACGCTTCCTGTTGCTTCCAATGAGAGTCTGGATTCTGGTTGAAGGTATTTTGGACCATTCCTCTTTACAAAACATTTCTAGTTCATTCAGGTTTGATGGCTTCCGAGCATGGGCAGCTTTCTTTAACTCACACCACAGATTGTCAATTATATTCAGGTCTGGGGACTGAGGTGGCCATTCCAGAACGTTGTATTTGTTCCTCTGCATGAATGCCTTAGTAGATTTTGAGCAGTTTTTAGAGTTGTTGTCTTGTTGAAAGATCCAGCCCCGGCGCAGCTTCAGCTTTGTCACTGATTTCTGGACCATTGGTCTCCAGAATCTGCTGATATTGAGTGGAAACCATGCTTCCCTCAACTTTGACTAGATTCCCAGTCCCTGCACTGGCCACACAGCCCCACAGCATGATGGAGCCACCACCATTTTTTACTGTAGGTGGCAGGTGTTTTTCTTGGAATGCTGTGTTCCTTTTTCTCCATGCATAACGCCCCTTGTTATGCCCAAATAACTCAATTTTAGTTTCATCAGTCCACAGAACCTTATTCCAAAATGAAGCTGGCTTGTCCAAATGTGCTTTAGCATACCTTGAGTGGCTCTGCTTGTGCTGTGGGCGGAGAAAAGGCTTCCTCTGCATCAATCTCACATACAGCATCTCCTTGTGTAAAGTGCGCTGAATAATTGAACGATGCACAGTGACTCCGTCTGCAGAAAGATGATGTTGGTGCTGGTCTGTGGGTCAACTCTGACTGTTCTCACCAGTCGTCGCTTCTGTTTATCCAAGATGTTTCTTGGTCTGCCACTTCGAGCCTTAACTTGAACTGTGCCTGTGGTCTTCCATTTCCTCAATATGTTCCTAACTGTGGAAACAGACGGCTGAAATCTCTGAAACAGCTTTCTGTAACCTTCCCCTAAACCATGATGGTGAACTATTTTGTTTTCAGGTCGTTTGAGAGTTGTTTTGAGACCACCATGTTGCTACTGTTCAGAGAATATTCAAAGAGGAGGAAAACCTAATGCTCTTTCTCATAATTGGATTCACCTGTATATAGAGGTCAGGGGTCACTGAGCTTACCAAGACAATTTGAGTTCCAATAATTAGTTCTAAAGATTTTGGAATCAATAAAATGACAACAGTGCCCAATTTTATGCACCTGCCTAATTTTGTTTAAACATATATTGCACACTTTGTGTAAATCCTATAAACTCTGTTTCACTTCTGAAATATCACTGTGTGTGTATCCTATAAGATATATTTAACTTAAATGTTTATTCTAACAACCAGCGATTTATACAGGAAAATCTTGAAGATTAACAACGCTGCCCAAACTTGCACATCCCACTGTATTATATTGTTAAAATGTTGTTTTTATTAAAAAAAAAAAAAAAAAAAAATCTGCTTAAATACCACTTCAGAAACATTTTGCTGTTATTTATTACATTTTAAAGGATGTGATGTAATGTAATATAATTATATCTAAGACGTGACTAAATTGGACACAGTCATTAGACATTAAAGGCACATTAGGTACGTAAATGCAATTCAGCTGCTGTAATTTTACCAAATTCAGCAGAATCGTAACATAAGATGATAGACGCCCAAGTAAAAATCAGCCTTTCCTTTTATCACACGCTTTTGTTTTATTGGTAGCCATTTGCAAAAGTGCTGAAAACAAGGTGCAGCAAATAGCAGCTGACACACAGTTTTGAAACTTTGAGCCGGCGCTTGTTCTGAGGGCTTGCTGGCAGCTGAGAGTGCAATCAATGCTGCGTCCCCATGGAGTCTTTAGCTTTCTCAGGAATGGACTTGACTAATTGGTGATTGAAAATCCCAACAGTTTCTAGTGTGTTTAAAGGTCAACTTGTGTTCTAAAATTGAGTGCCGTGTTGTAGGTTGTAATTATTGTGCTAACTCAATAGTTTAGCTCTTTGGTTTAGCCAGAATGAAGACGCAGCAGTTGTGCGCCGACAGCTTCGAAACCAGTGTGATTTATTAATTTATTTATTATTTTTGTTACATTTTAACAATGCAAAGTACATATAAATTCCCATGTAACAGAAAACCTACTCAAAATAAAAAAACGGCTTCTCAGTATTTTACTTTAGCATACAACATCACCTCTTTTATTTAGTTGTCTATCAACACATTTCCAATTTTTAAAAAATGCAGAAGGTTCCCAATCTCCATCCTTTTGAAGGTACAGCATCTTAATCCTGTATGATAGTTATTAAATACATCCACTTCTGGAAACCATTAAGAGTTTTATCATTCATGGCACATCTATATACAGTATAGTCAAATATTGATGCTCTTTAAATGGATAATGGCTCTATAGTGAGCTACATTAAAGCCTTTTTCATAGCATTATCAAGATCAATGACCTGAGTCGCAAGTTGCATGACATACTTTTCCCGACTTTTGCATTTCAAAGGAATTACAATTTTTGATAAAAATGCATATTCATGCGTTCCACATCTCATTATCCTGATATAACATCCCTCATTTGCATAGGCTACTTAATGAGGCACCAAAACACGGAGAGTAGCATAGAACTTTACTATATTGGAATATTTAAAGCCATTGCTTTTACTCCGACTATATCGTGAGGTGCACTGCATTTCCCGCCCTGAGCGGCGGCACTTTTTGTGCGACTGAAAGATTCATGAGACTCTGCGAGAGACAACAATTCAGCATCCATCTGTCAGTCCTAACTGATAGGCTGTCAGTCAAACCCGGCGAAACAGGTTGTAGTGGGACCTCTTTAGATTTGTCAGCCCGCTGAGAAAATATTTGGGAGTGTGTAACAACTGAAAGCCAGACAGATGGAGAAAGTAGGTAGCTGTGGATTTCACGATGCAAAAGCGCAGATCAGAGTTCGTTTCTGGCGTTTGTGCCAAAGGGATGACGGTATTTATATTTGCAGCGCGACGGGGGAGTGCTTCGGATTTTTTTAACCTGCTTTCGCAGCTTGATGCAAAACATCGATGGTGCCAGAGAAAAGTGCAGCTTAGAGTACATTTCAGTCCAACAGAAAAAAAGAGACACCCAAAATGAGCAACAATAATCAATTCCACTCTTATAAGACGGGGCAGGGCTTGTGGGATACCGATAGCTGAGAAAAAACATCTGTACACTTGCCAGCAATCGATCTGTTCTTGGAAAGGACGATATAAACACAAGAATTGCAATCCAATACCCACTGAAATTTTCATCCATGAGTCAAACCGTGAAGGTGCCGGGCCTATAAGCCTCAATTAGAACATGGGGAAAAATGACGAGTGGATGGGAGAAAATGGCAAAGCGATGATAAGAGATTTGATGTGGCAGACCAATTTCTCATCTCACGAGACCAGAGCCGAATTACCACGCTGAGTATTTTTAGCTTGATGTTTTAATAATAAGCGTCACACTGATGTAATTGAACAGGAATGAGATTTGGTTTGCCGAATGCGTGTTTGGTGTGTATGAAAAATGAATCGTCTCCACCTGTTGGGATATGGCTTGGTTGTCATTTTATTGCAAACAAAATCAATTATGCTGATCTTCCTGTGCATCCCTCATAAATTAAGCATATAACTGCGACATTCCTATGGCATGATACAGTAAATGTTTTGAGATACAGTCGCGACCCTGCTCTCCCCGCTATATGAAATATTAGAATTAAGCTTTAGATTAATGTCCAAAAGGCTTGTCTTGTTCATTTTGCGGGGCAATTCATCTTGAGAGAACATGATTTGGTTATGTAAGTGAATGTGTGTGCAATTTCTCACAGCTGGCTCTGTTTGTCACCCCGAAAGGTCACCTCTGATTGGTCCATCGAGTGTGACAAGCATGTCAAGAGAAAACTTAATACCAGGTTTTGGTGGCCATTTGCGCTGTAAGGGGTAGCAAGACAATTTAGCTTATGATGACATTGTGACGGTGAGTCACGCTGATGAATAATGGTATGAATATGAATGTATGAAGACAGCCTGGGTACAAGGTCCTTGAGAAACTTTTGCAGCAGGGAATTCTGAGATGCTTTTAGTCTAAGGAAAGTGTAGAGTGTGTGTTTATAAACATTTTAAAGTATTTCAGTACTTGTAGTTTTGTTTACTACACGTACTGAAGCATGAATGATGCTCTTGGTGTTTCAAGACTCTGACTATATGAGGACATGAGCACACAAACTGTATTAGTCTCTCCATCAACTTTTCACCATTTCGTTTAATGAAAAATGTTGTCAAATACACAAACTCAAAGGTCTTCCCTAAAACCCTTCAAAATAAAAGTTTGGTTTAGCTTGAATAAATTATGACAGAACTATATTAATACTACACATTGCTTCTCAAAATAGTAGCAACAAAACAGTTTATTGAAACAATAATGTTTAAGGAATATCACATAATATACATTTTTTTTTTGTCCATGTTTTACTTCAGACAATAAAGCTCTGTTGGGCAGCACTTTGCCAAAAATAAAAGGAATTAAATAATCTTTTTAAAATTGCATGGCTTCATTTGATAAGCATAAATGAAATCCTAAAACACAAAATCAAGAAAAAATTAACAAGGACCGTATACAAAACAAAAAAAGCTATTCTTAATGCGCTAAAATTGTAATAAATTACTAAATACTAAATTCTGTCAAACAATTAATTATGATTAATCACATCTATAATTTTTGTTTACCTATAGGAAATACATAGGGTACACATACATATATTATGTGTATATATAAAGCCTACAGCATATATTTAGAAAATATTTACATGTAATATTTACATGTATTTGCATGTAAATATATTTAAACTGATTTTTTCCCTGCAGTGTATGTGTGTATGTATGTATGTATATATATTTATAT
>JAUMHG010000079.1:8809305-8827412 GCA_032359395.1 Enteromius anoplus | reverse complement strand
CGAATTGGCAACACGTAAAAATACACACGATTTAGCAAAAATCACATGAATTTGTATTGATGAGGTCGTATGAATTCGTTCGAATTGGCAACACGTAAAAATACACACGATTTAGCAAAAATTGCATGAATTTGTATGAGTGAGGTCGTATAAATTCGTACGAATTGGCAACACGTAAAAATACATACGATTTAGCAAAAATCACATAAATTTGTATGAGTGATGTCATAAGAATTCATACGAATTGGAAACACGTAAAAATACATAAGATTTAGGAAATATCGCATGAATTTGTATGAGTGATGTCGTAAGAATTCGTACGAATTGGAAACACGTAAAAATACATACGATTTAGCAAAAATCACATGAATTTGTATTGATGAGGTCGTATGAATTCATACGAATTGGCAACACGTAAAAATACACACGATTTAGCAAAAATCACATGAATTTGTATTGATGAGGTCGTATGAATTCATACGATTTGGCAAAACGTAAAAATACACACGATTTAGCAAAAATCGCATGAATTTGTATGAGTGAGGTCGTAGGAATTTGTACGGATTGGCAAAAATATCTTAATGTACTATATGTACTATTTTTCCAGTTTGTACGAATTCATGCTAACTCACTCATACAAATTAATATGATATTTACTGAATCGTATTTATTTTGAGGTTTCAGCAATTGTTGACAAACAAGTTTCGAGAGGAGCCTTCCCCTTAAATAGGCCTCCTCTTTCTCCCTGTCTTCATCTCATTACGCATCCCTCCTCCACCCCTTCTCCCCCGATTCTTCGCTCCTTGTTCGGGGGGGAGTGAGCGGGAGTCGAGCCGGACGTCGAGCTCAGCCCTGGTTAGGGTTCTACCCCCTAGGGTTCCATCTTCCATCTCGACGTTCGCCGACATCACGGCTCGCTCCCCGGACAGCACGCCAAATATGCCTAAATTTCTATCATAAGGAAGAGTGAACTCGTGAAATAAGATTTAACAAGAATCGCATTACTTTGTATGGCGACCTCACTCCTTTCTGCATTGATTTGAAGATTGCATGTGAAATTATAGCCATATAAAAGTATATTTAGAAACTTTAATATTAGGTTTAAAGTTGGTTTTTTTGTGTTTATGTTTTTGTTTATCTGCATTTGAAAAATCTAAACGTTGACATGTCAATTTTAATTTTGTGATAGATATATTTATTTGTAATTTCTTTTTTTTTTTTTTTTCAAAGATGCAAAAAGGAAGGAAAAGGAGGCGACATGTGGCCAAGCATACTCAGAATACTTAAAATGTGTGCTCTCTGTCCATTAGGCCATGACTGCCTGCTTGAATTCTTAGTCAAGGATATACAAACTATCCTCTTAACTGAAACCACACCAGAAATTGCCAATGAGAGCAGTGTGCCAGTCGATTCAGCTGAGCTGGGATGTATGCTTTAATGGTTTGTTGACTTGAGTCTATAGAGGTCCAGACTCCTGCAGTTCCGAGACTTTACCACAAACTGACAGCAGATATGTCCTCATTTTGTCCTCTTTTTTTTTTTGCTACTGTTGTACCATCTTTGGACAGGAAACAGCAGCTCCTCCTCCCATCTTTGCGGTTACATTACGCGTTGTCCACAGTCTTTATTTTATTCTAGACCATGGTGCTACAGAGAGTTTGACCCCGGTGGCTCTGTGAGACTAATTGCTCTATAAATTGGCCTGGAGACATGCTATCCACATCGCTCCCAGCTGGAGTTCAGACTCGCTCGCATCTCCGCTTTTTACTAATGGTTGTAAATGCTGGGAAAAGGAAAAATTTTAAAAGGCGGCAGACAGCAGGCTCTGCAGGGTCAGCAAGTAGACATATTTAAGAAGAATATTCAAGTCAAAAGAATAACAAAATTTGCCTAAAATAGGAAGCAGTCTTGTCTGCAGTGCTATGTAGATTAATTCAGTCTAGAGCTTGAGACTGAAGAATACTTTTGAGCTGGACTGAATTTCTGAGCCTGCGATCGATAATCAAGCTTGGATATTGATCCGACTATTTGATTTTTTTCTTCCTTTAGAACATAAATAAATAACCAATTAATTACAAAAACTTCAAAATAGGTGTTGGTAAAAATGGACGAAATATGGTAATAATTAAATGATAATAGAAATTATCATGTTGTCATATATCCTAGAAAAGGTCTTGATCAGAAGAATACATCAGGCATACTTTTGCCATTCACATATTACAGTGATCTGTAAAATTACGCTCAATGCACATGTAAGGGAGTGAATGGAAGCGACCAATATATTGTGCACTTTTTTTCTCTTTTGTCTTTCTTTCTTTCTTTCTTTCCTTCCTTCTTTTTTTGTGTAAATAGTATGCCCTCCTTAAATTTAACTCATATGAGACTACAGAGATGTGAGCGTGCTGTCATACGCAATGATCCTCATGAATACCCCTGGCATACTTGAAATGAGACGCAGACTGTGATGTTAATATAAATTTGTTGCTTATTTGCATAGAGTGAATACCTCCAGTGCAATACAATTATTGTAAAAGCACCCCATGTGTTTAATCAATCAAAAATTAATCCAAAAAGTGGAATTTTTGAAATATTGAACTAGAGACATGAGGTATAACGGCGATAAATAGGTGCGGTGAGTCATGCGGTCCTGCATTTAATTATACACAATACATCTTATACATATTTAATTTCTTCATTATTCAAGACGGTGGCGTTGTGACACAGTAGTAATTGACTAAATAAAAGTGTTGCATAGGTGATTAGTGTGATGGCTTCAGAGTGTGTTTACAGTGCTCTACTTTTCTCTACAGCAGTAGTGGGACGTTTTATCTGATTTCTTTAGTCAGCATAAAACACAAGGGATTGGTACTATCTGTCCTATAACAACCTCTTCTCTTCCTCTGTACAACAGGCCACTGGGACTCGTGCATATGAGAATTTGCTAATGAAATGCATTCATTGGTGCCTGTTTTAAAGGAATAATTTAACTAAAAATAAAAATTCTGTCATCATTTATTCAGCCCATATGACTTTCGTTCTATTGTAGAAGAGTCAATGACAAATAGGAGTGTCCACAGTAAAGTAAAAGACAAATCTAGTTTAAACAGTTGCTCTTATTCATGCTGGTTTAAAAAGTGTTAAATGTAAGTATTTTTATTTTCCTTTACAAATTAAAAATGTTTAAATGCACATATTTTAATACATTAAAATGTTTTTTTGTAATAATTACATATAATAAATATAATTTAAAGCATTCATAAATATTTGTTTTGGGAGAGTCTACCACATAATATTTTGCAAACTGAACTAATTTTACCAATAAAAAGATAGTATTACGGAATAGTAGGAGGCTTATTGATTTTGAATACAGTTATGTATGTATTATATTAATTATTGATTTAATTATTACATTTTTCTCTGCCTATTGGTTGCACCACATGACTTTGGCTGGCAAAACATTCTTAAATATTCATATATGATTTGGTTTTCTACGTAAATTATAAATGCTAAAATAATATTTATATTAAATAATATTATTTAACATTATTAAATATTATTATATTAAACAACAATATTTATATTAGTTATTAATAACTGATATGATGTATAATAATAATTTTTACTATAATAAACTATACATTTTTCTGAGAAATGATAATAAAATACACGCCAGACTAATTATATATTATTATATATGTATATTAGAAAGTGCTTGTTAGCAGCTTTGGTAAATGAATAGAGCCACTTTGCGGGTTCCTCTGTTTTACACATTCCACACATCAATACAAAACCCAGATGAATATTTAAGAGATCATTTATCTTATCATTACCTTTCATTAAGTCTCAGAAGCCATTCACTCCCCGGCCTGACACCATAGCCGAAACGATAACTAATTTCTGAACAGTGACCTAGGTGGGCAATTAAGCATAGGCAGAGGGCTGAAAGTTGGAAAACATCTAACATACATGCCACTAATTGAGGTGCCAAGACAAGAATGACTAATGTGGAGGCGCGCAGTAGAGGGAATTAGAAGCGTACTGCACCACTTTTACCCGCGCTCTTTCTTTTCTCTGAGCAAATGTCTCAGGATGCTGGTGGACAGTCAAAGGCACCTGTGCTCTCATTACCAGACGCTGCTGAGCTCTGTTAGCTTTGAGAGACATAGATGAGTCCAGATGAGTGAGAGACAGTGGCTTCTCTGAGCTAACAGATGCTGTTTACTAAAACATGGAGGGATAGTTCAGCCCCACAAGATGAGGATTACATTAAGGTTTACTCATCCTCGTCATTCCAATCCTGTAGAAATTTACATTTTTCAGTCGAACACAAAAGAGATGTTTAGCAGAATGTCTGAGTTGCTCTCGTCCAAGTGAATGGAGAAAGTTATTTTAAAAAGACTCAATGTTATTAAAAATGCTGGGTTTCTTTTGATCATCGACATTACTTTTATATGGCAAAAAACTCTAAAATTGTGACATCATACTAAAATTTAAAACCATTTTCTATTTGAACGTGATATAAAATGTCATTTATGCAAGCATTCAGTGTTACATGATCCTATAGAAATCATTCTAATATGCTGATGTTTGCTTCTCAAGTAACATTTCTAATTAACTCTATATTTTTTGGGGATATTAATTAAGATTCGCTCCAGGATTTTGTGATTATGCAGAATTCATGCTAATATTTATGTTGTGTGTGGAAAAAAAAAGGAAAATTTCAAAGGTTTGATAATAAAATTAAACTACTATGTTATACTGATTATAATGTATAACATGAATATTTGCTAGTTTCCATAATGCCTGATTTCACTAGTAGACTTAGATATTTGCATAATATTATACATTTAATGGGGGGGGGGGTTGTGAATGCAATCCCATATAATCTCATATTCATAACACTGTTATGTTATACAAGATTCAGTGATAATTTTCAAGCTTTTGTCACAAATCCTTGTGCGACTGAAAAGTCTTACTTGACAGTCCCGGTCACTGTTCACCTTCATTGAATGGAAAGAAACAGCTTTGGCAGTCTGATATAAAACACTCGTTTTGTGTTCCTCTGCCATTCAGGACATGAATGTGTGCAACTTGAAATATGTTAAAACTCGACCTCAGTGTGAAACTTTCCCAATGCAATGAGAAATATTAATTGGTCTGTATGGTAATTTTACTTCTGGATTTTTCTGTAAAAATAAAAAGCCCCAGCAGTGAACACACAAGTCTGCAGGAACTGAAGTGAACATCTTGCATTTGTTATTTGGATATCTCCCAGGGCCATTATTGAAAACTTCTCCTGCAACAGTGTTCTTCCTCCCTCTTCTGTGCCTGTTGGATATTGCTTCACAGTCTTAGTTCACGGCTATAAACAGTCACCAGAACAGATGGCTTCTCCAACTACAAGCTGTAATCATGTCAGATCCATCTGCTCTTACTCAATATCACTTCCTGCCTAGATGGGCTCCGCAGGACCCGTGTCACACCTGCAACTTCCTGTTTCCCCTCACCTGATTTCCTGCTCCGCTGCCCCTGCTGTGATCATTTTTGTTCAAATAGGAAATGCTTTTAGAGAAGGGTTGCTCTGAATGAACGGATGGTTTGATAGATGTATGTAATCGTAGATGAATGGATGGTTTCATGGATGGCTGGGTGTGCAAAGCAAAATGAGCCACATTTGGGGGTTTTACATAATGATTTCTTCCCCAAATGTTCCCAAAAGAAGATGTATTTCAATAATATTTAAAGAAAAATGAAAGATCACACCTTCATGTTGTTCCAAACTCATATAAATGTATTTCTTCTGTAGATTAAAAAGCTGTATTTATTGAGAAATATGTAGACCGATATTAACAACAAAAACAAATGTACTTATTTTCTTAAATGCATTTACTAATTTATTTAAAATAAATACAATAATAAGAATAATCATCATTTACATTAATGTATACTTTGTTGTTGTTACTGTTATCAACAAAAACATCATTTATTAATAATAATAAATAATATACAAATAATTGTTGTTGTTGTTATTAATTCCCCTTAGCACTGAACTTGATAACTTGCTAAATATTTGCTGTTGTTGTTGTTATTATTATTATTTTTATTGACAATAATAATCAGAATCATAATACTGAACCATAATATCATGATACTATTGTTGTTGATTATATTATCATTTTTATTATTAATAATAATAATAATACTGCTTATAATACAACTTACCATAAAACCTGGTACCTTTTAATATTTTCTTAATTATTATTATTATTCTTAACATAATCATACTTAACATGAACTAAAAACATTCTGTAATATTTACTGTAATATATACTGTCTTATTATTGTTGGTGATAAATTATTGCTGTTTATAATAATAATAATATGCATTACAATAAATCTTACTATAAAACATCATAAAACATATATTTTTACTCTATTATGATGCTGAAAATTATGAATTTGTTAATCTAATAATAATAAATAACCATGATCATAAAACTTGTTAACTATAATATTTGTTGTATTACCATTATTAATATTGATGAAATTATAGCTAATGTTGTTGTTGTTGTTAATAATAATAATAATCATGATATTATTAATATTATTGTTTATAGTAAAGTGAAACGTGGAACCATGAAAAACCTGAGGGTGATTAAATGTTAACCGAATTTTCATTCCTGGAGATAAACTACCTTTAACGGGTATTACAGTGTATTTGAGGCAACTCTTCCCAAATCTGGCACCAATCAGGCGCGGGACGGCAAAGTCAAACCTCTACCGTCGGGCGAATGCTGTAAACAATTTTCCCTTTGTTGTTAAGAAGTAAACTATTCTCCGCAGGACGCCTGATGAAAAATCCAGGAGATGGTCTCATACTGTGCAGGGGAATGTCACTCACTCTCGAGAGGCAGTTACCGTTCCTCATCAGCATATCAACCACTGCACATAATCTCAAAAACAAAACACATTTACATACTCGTGTGTCAGTCATTCATAATCTTGAATTTAAATAATGGGGAGGAAGGTAAGTGGCAGGCGGAATAGGGAAGAGCTGGAGTGTTTATGGGTCTGTGTGTGATTGGTAATTAAGCCTAGGCTCTGTGTGGGTAATGTGTGTTGATTACTGGGCACTGACCAGTGAAATGTGAAGGACAGAGAGAGCAGTCGCTGCTGTGAGGGACCTACATTGAGTGCTTTTAAAGAGCCCAAGTCCCTCGTAAGCGCAGAGGCATCCATATTTCAAGCCGTTCGGGACACATTTACATTTTATAATTCGTATTTCAGGACACACTATGCATCTTTTTTGCAAGTAAAGAGTCATTTCAAAAAATGCAGTGAAGAAGGCTTTTTGAATGTTTTATATCACTGTAAATTGTGCAATCTATGAATATAGTTTAGTATGTAATTTGTAAAATGTTATTTGATGATTTAAATCTATCTGGCTAGGTCACAGCAATTAAAAGCAATTTTGGAGAGATCAAATATAAGTATCTTCTTAATATAAAATCATATTTTTTTTTCATGTTGCCAAATTCCCGGGTTCAATACAAGCTGATATCTTTAAAAACAATAGTGGTTATGGTTCACCTACATTTGAAAGCATAAATGCAAAGCTTATTATGTCGTCAAATCACATCTGTTAAAACTTTTGTGTTTTTTGAGTTTTAAATCTGTTCATAGCCATTCAATATCAAACATAATGATTAGTATGTATTGTAATTGTAAAAATTCAATATTTAAATTTTGTATTAATTTAAATGTTTACACATTGGTTCTGTTCTTTGCTTAATTTTTTCAATTGTGCTTTTTAAATGGAGGGGCGTATGGAAATATTTTGTGGTAATAAGCAATTTCAAATAAGTTTTAAATCAGAAACAGAGTTATAAATCGATTACACTTTTAGGGATAACGGAAATAATTTTTCAAATGTGCACCGTCGTGGACTAGCCTTGGATAATCCAAAGGTTGGTGAGGCAAATGTCATCCATAACCCTTTCCCACCAGGAATGAACTCTGGAGGTATGGAAGTCACGGCCAACAGACTGGATCTCAGTGTTCCCTTCCTCTTTCTGTCCCAGGGGTCTGTCTGTGGCGTCCATCCAGGTCGAGCGCTCAGGTAAGCCCATGCTGTATCTCTGTTCGGGACCTGTGCACCCTGCCATCTGGGCAGGTGCTGCTCCTATGTCCTATCCTCCAATTCGTTTAAAATCCCGGCTGGTGGGTCAGTGCCCTGTGTGCAGCGGAGTGCTGATTTCAGCTCTGAGAGGGGCTGGGGGCCAGCTACCCCTCTGAGAGGCAAGATAGTAGCATGACATTAAAAAGGCTTCTGGG
Source organism: Enteromius anoplus (assembly GCA_032359395.1). Lineage (NCBI taxonomy): Eukaryota > Metazoa > Chordata > Actinopteri > Cypriniformes > Cyprinidae > Enteromius > Enteromius anoplus. The sequence continues at coordinate 8,819,078 of JAUMHG010000079.1, read as the reverse complement.
TCATACTTTATAACAGGTCTAATCAGAAGTGTCATGCTCATTCAAACTAGCGGGTGCCATCCTCAAATTAGCTTAATGTATCATTTTATTCAGCAAGGATGCATTAAAATGACCAAAAGTAACAGTAAAAACATGTAATTTTTTCAAAAGTTTCTACAAAAATATTAAACACAATTGTTTTCAACATTAACAGAAACAGAAATGTTTCTTAAACATAATCATAAGAAACCTTTTTCAAAAAATGTTTTTTAAATGTTGCCAACCCCAAAACTTTTGGGGTATATACAGTATATGAAGGGTTTATACATAACTGAAAGATTTATATTAAAATCAATTTTAGGGCATGAAGTGAGCCAGAAAAAATATTGTTTTATAATATAAGTAAACTGATTTGAATTAATACCTTTGATTTTGACAACCACTCTCTGCCTCTGCAAACTGCTGTTCTCTAAAGCGCTATTGTGATTTGATTTATCTACAAAAGTCTGATTTAAAGCGTCAGCCAATCTAGAGAGGTAAAATGACACCCTCTCCAACCTTTTTTTGGTGGGTAAATTTGACCCTAAGAGAGTGCATTAGTGTGCGTTGGAGCATTTAAAGTCTGGCATTTTGGCATTGCATTACATTCAACCACTCTTAAGCTGTTAGAACTAATTGGACTCTCTCTCATTTCATTATCTAATGTCAAACTAAAGCACTGCTTTAATGCACTTAAAGACTTTTTTAGAGACTTAAGTCACGGCAATGCGACTGTTAATATTCCCACGTGCAGATCCCTTAAAGACGTGATAAATGGTGTCTAAACCCTCAGCCAACATTAGCGATTAGCTAGCATTCATCAGTGCCCTACTACACCTGAAAAGCAGCTATTAGCCTCCAGGCAACAAAACACATATAATAAATGGCCTCCTGCAACCTAATAATTTATACATTTGCGGAAAGCCAAAATAGCCGACCTGCACAACCTCGATGTGTAAGCCAAAGAAGTTTACAAAGAAGTGACAAATATACCTCTCTCCATTTGGATACGTCTGCTACAAAATGATCAATAGCGCAACATATTTGCCTAAAAGTTCTGAAAGAAAAAAAAAAAACATGAATATGACGAAATTTGTGAATCAGTGGAGGGCTAATGTAAATCCTTTCATTTCTCTGGCGGCTATTGGTTAAATGGATGTTCCAGGTTTAATACAAGTTAAGATCAAACTTGTTCTTTCTTTTCTTTATCAAAAAAAAGGGTTACAGTGAGGCACTTCTACTAATTTTCATTAATACAGCCACAAGACATAATATGTGTGACCCTTTCTGTGAACCCATAAGTGTTTCAAGGGATGCCTTCGAAGTCCTTCAGACACAAAACCCTGTATGATTCCAGAGTTTCTAAAGCATCGTGATTCTCTAGAGTTGCCACCTTTTGTGTGCAAATGGATAGTATGGTGATAATTTATCCCGCAGCCTTGCTCATTGAATGCCGAAATAGAAATCTTCCCAAGCATTTTTTTTTTCTTGGATGCACTGGGCCATTTTCAGTAAAGCAGCAAAGCCTCTCATTCTCATTTCCCACTCTTTGAATGGGGCTTGCTTGTCCAATCAAAAGGACTATGGACCCTGTGCTTCTTTCTGTGTGACAGTGGATTACCGCTTTTGTTGGTGATGTTGCTATATATTGTCTGAACAGTGGGATGTCCTCAAAGAGTTTGTCCTTTCTGGGTGCACAGACACTCACGTATACATGCACATATGCATACACACAGTAACACAAGCTCGATAATTGCTGTTTGGCCAGCCCCGAGGGTGTTAATATTAAGCTGGCATGAAGCGAAAAGAGTGCCATGAAACTGCATTTGTAAAAGTCAAATTTCTGCTGTGGTCAGCAAAAAGAAACCCACAAGCCTTTCATAATTTGCTCTTTTTTTCTTCATACTCAGAGTCAGTTTTGAAAGGGGCTTGTGAGTTTTCCATAATAATAGCATGTTCATACAAGAATGGCACGTTTTATCTTTATACGTCCATATGCAGGAACCCTGCAACAAAAACAGAGTAAGTGAAAAGATATTCATGTAAGTAAATCTGATTAAGCTTGGGGTTGATAAGATTGTTTAATATTTTACTCAGCAAGACCACATATCATCAAAAAAGTATAAAAACAGTAATATTGTAAATTGTTTTCTATTTGAACATATTTTGAAACAAAATATTAATTTCCATCATCATTACTTCAGTCTTCATTGGCACATGATCCTTCAAAATGCATTATGCTGATTTGCTGCAGAAGAGACATTTCTTATTATCAGTGCTGAATAATGCTGCTTTATACAGTATGATTTTTCTGAATTAAATGATAAATTCATAAGAATAGCTTTAATCTGAAATGGAAATGCTTTCACTTTTGTTTCATTTTATAACTTTAGTGAAAAAATTAGGCAAAGTACAGTTTCATAGGCTAGTTTTGCACATCAGTATCTGTATAAAGATCAGGATGTTTAAGGATAACAGCTTTGTGGCTGATTAATGAGACTTCAGTTTTAGCTTTTGTTGAGGTTGTTAACGTCCAGTTAGAATCATCTTAAAATTACAGATGAATGAGGGGGTGGAAGGCTGTACTGATGGGAAATAAAATAGATTTGTGTGTCTTTGACACAATAATAGAAATGGTCCAGTAATGTTGTATTATTTTTCCAAAGGGAGGCATGTAGATTAAAATGAGTAGAGGGCCCCGGATAGATCCCTGGGGGATGCCCTGCCTAACAACAGCGGAAGAGGATTTATGTCTCTGAAAAGGAACAAACCGCTGCCTGTCATTGAGATAAGATGTGAATCAGAGGAAAACAGTGCTAGAGATGCCAGTGGCTGAATAGATATGTGTACCTTTTGTTTAAATAAATGCATCATTATTCTCAGGTTTAACTCTCCAGGGATCCCTTTCCTGTGATTTGTTCACGCATTCCCTACTTAAATGCAACCTCTTTTGACATCCTGAATGTCTAGTAAATATGTGATCGAAAATATGTCTGCTTACAATACAGCATTTGCATAAGTGTTTTTAAAACAACAGAGGGATGTCTTCAACCTTGAAATGACTAATCAAAAGGGATGTTACAGAATCCACATGCATCTCATGCTTTCATAATTGCCTTGTTCAGCACATTAAAGTGTTTTGTTATAGCTTCCAATCTCTCATTTCTGTATTTATTAAAGTTGAATTTGTTTGTGCATGTTGTAAAGTACAAAATAGTGTCACACCAAGTCCCCAGAGAGTGCGAGACAGGCCCGCTGTTGCTCGACAGGGTGCATATCTGTAACCTTGATGTCAAATGCTTATTAGCACTTGCTTCCACAGTTGCCCTTCTCAAAGCAAACTGCCAACACTGAAAGCGTCGAATAAATGCACCCTCAATGTGCTCTGACAGCACTCAGTGCTCGCTTAACTGCAGCGTTTGATTATGTGCTTATTATATACCAGTAAACAGATGCGTGGACTGGTGAGGCTGAGAAGGCTGATATGATTTGACAGGCTCTAAAAGCAGAGGAACTCGGCAGACAATGGGAGGAAGTGAAAAAACACTTATTTAGCCTCAAGATGCAAATGCATCCCATCTACAACTCACTACTGGACCTTTCACACTTGAAATTGTATAAACACGATCTTATGTTTCAGTTGAGTTTTAAGATGTCATATTGTATATTGGTAACGGTAAATGTTTTCAATTGCATATTTATGAGGTTAATAACATTTGATTTGATGCATAGCGATGTGAATGACCATGCAGTAGGTTTAATAACCTCCTGGGTTTAATAGTAGGTAGTAATAATGTGGGAAACTGTTACTATGTAGATTGCAACCTGGTTTCATAAAAATATTGTGCAACACCATTTTTACGTACCTTACTGCACGCTTCGCCACAGTGTCAAATAGAAATGTCCACTGAGTGTTGCTAAAACAAAGGTTTAATACATGAACCCTGGCATGATTTTATTACGTTGATATAGGTACATATTGCGACAGCTCAGAATTCAAATATCCGGGGGCTATCGCTAAAAGCTAATGCTCTATCATGTTGGAAATATGCCCTAACCAAAATTCAACCAATTCAAACCTACCCGATAGTGTTAACAAATACAAAACTGATGTAAAAGGCATTTGTTGTTGCAACCGTGTCATTTCAACTACCTTTTACACAGATTTGAACTGTTTTGTTGAACCGTAGTTAAACGGGATTCCGGAGCTCCTTTTTCCTTTCCGGAGGGAGTTTTACTGCTTCTAGTGTTCATTTTGGAGACCGCAGTGAAATGTATTTATTGATACGTCTAACCCTAACCCTAAAAAAGTACACCAATGTAGGTTTATGCTATGAGAACAGATTCAGTTTATTTTTATAGTCTAACAAAAGTGAAATTCCACCCTTGTGTGATTTTGAACATGTATTATTTTTTTTGAAACACACAAAATATTTTGATAAATGTCACAATGACCCCAATGTTCTTGAAAATATATTTTTGTTAAAATCTTACTGATGACATTTCAAAATAGCATATGCATTAAGTTTTCTAAAATATACAGGAAATTAACAGTTTATGAATCTCGTTACCACTTTGTCAGTTTTAACTGTAGAACTCAGGCGCTGAAACCTAAAAGTTTTTCCGACTGTACAAAGCCCATGAATATTTGATGAGATGAGCACTGAGGCAGCTTATGATTGGTTGTCTTCAATGGCGACTGGGACTTCTCTAGAGTGGGAAAGCACAGATGTCACTTATCAATGTCAAAATAAGAGCTCAGATCTATTTTTTATTTTAGTGTCTGCAGTGTTTTCCAAAGAGCTTCACTAAACAGTGAAATTACCTAAAGCAATAGTTCACCCAAAAGTTGAGCTTCTGTCAGCATGAAATCAAAGAAAGTTTGGAGTGACTTGAGGGTCAGTAAATTACAGATTGTCTTTTTATTGTTATTTGTGTGTTTGTGTGTGTGTAAACTAGCTTCTTAATAATTGACAGAACTCTAGTACCTTGGCTGTTTGTTGCAAAGAGTCATCAATTTAAGAGCTCGCTCACCCAATCTTCAGGCCAAAAATAGGTTAAAAGCCTGACGTTCGATGAAAATCTTCCAACCAGAACTCAAAATGACATTTTTACAGGCGGTTGTCCAATTAACATTGATCTTTGCTCCATGATAATGATACAGGTATCTACCCTAGACTCCCATTCAAGCAACATCCAAAGCTATGTTGCTACAACAATTTTAGCATTCTAGATCCTCAATTTAAAAATATTAAATGTGTGAAACATTGATTAGCCTAGGGTTAAAAAGGGCGTTTAAAAATGTTATTCAAGGGTTAAGAGTGTGTGAAAAGCCCTTTCTGTGATCAGCACTAGTGGGAAGTGATGTCTGTGCCAGAAGATTTTCACTGCTCTTGTTTCTCTTCTCTTTGTTCTTTTTCTTTCCTAAAGTCTACGAACTTTGATGCCCGTTTTGTTCTGTCCCCCATTTCCATGTCCCAGAATGATTTGTGGGGCTCACTGAAGGGCGAAGTGGGATTCCACCAGGTTAAAACAATGAGATCTGAGTGGGAAAGTGATAGATGAACCGACTCCAACCACATTTGTCTTCGGTTTAACATTTTCTTGTATCAATTGTTTCAGGAAAGCTTGCTTAATATGCATTTCTGAGCGTCCTGGTGCTGAAGGAAGGAATGAATCAATAGAGCTCTGGAAAAAAAAAGAAGAATCGCAAGACAATTTGGGATTTCAACATTCTAATTCAGAAACAAGGTGCTTCATTCTGCCTGTTGTAATGAGAGCTCTATTAAAAAATGTTGGGACCGTAGATACTATATAAGATTGCCAAACTAATCTCTTGTGGTCAGTATTGAAGTGAACAGCCAACGATATTGTCCCGCTCTGAAACTTCTTGAAATATCGCATGACATGTTTGAATTTGTAAAATTGGATTCACTGTCTGTTTATGAACCCAATAGTAAACCTCCTCCCTCAACAATGTCATGAATTAAACTAATGGCTTGGGAATAAGACAAGGAGCATTGGGAAAATATGGAAGCGCGCTCATGTGCAGCCATGTGCAAAATTGATATTTCACAATATCTGATTTATCACGGCTCTCATTCTGTTTAGCATCATTGTCTGTTTATATTCACTTTTTTTGCAGTCAGAAGATTGTGTGTTTATGCACAGAGGTCGAAGAGAACTTTACAACCGGACAGTGTACAGCTGTGATGAATAGTCAGTTTTGACAGTCAAATGGATACTCTAATCTATATATTGACAGGCAGTTGATAAATGGCATGAAAGGCAGGTGTTCACTGATAATGAGCCAGCGAAGCAACCAGCTGATTAAGCTCCAACTTTGATTCAAGAGCTCAACGTCCTTTGATTCATCCTTTGGGAAAAGACTGCATGGATGAATGGAAGAATGTTGCTCGGTAACTCTGCTTCTGGGTTTAAGATGCAAGCAGTGTTTGTAGCATTGGTCAAAAATGTTAGCACTAGTGCATCCTGAGTTAGCAAGTCTTTGTAAAATAGTTGCAGGTATATACAATCATTTGAAACCATAGCATGCATCCTTTTGTAGGTCAGACAAATTTTTCTCTGGTGTATAGTAGTTACTGACTACATTTCTTGAGCAGTTTGCCCACCACTGCATGCATGCATGTGCTACTTTCCTTATGTTTCTGATGACACTCTTGATTGATCTTACTGGGAAGTGATATCCTTTCAATATAAATGTTATTCTTTCAATCAAATCCAAGCCAGTTATTCGCGCTTCAAGCTTTTATGGAGGGGAGCGGATACGCATCAAATCTTTCGCTGCAATAACAGTAAAATGCACGGCTGGGAATCCAAACTTATAAAAGCACTCCCAAGGACTATTGCTGTTCCAGGACGTGCCTGTGGTTTGGTCCTTACGGGATTGCGTGATGAATAAGAAGAATGATGAATGGACTGTCTCGGGGCTAATCTGTCTTCTGAGGGGTTAAACAGCATTCGGTTCAGACCTCGCTAACTGTTTTGTCTGAAGACCGTCTGAAGACAACATGAAAGTGCTTTGTTGTGTTAGCTGGGGGAAACGTTGCACGTAGACATTTACAAAGCTTTTTAGTGTTTCTTTCTGATATCAGGGCATGCCAGACATGACCGTTTAAAAGCTAGAGTCTGTTACAGTGCAAATGAGCAAGGCAGTGTCATCTTTTCTGTTTTCTAAAGATATCTTTAATCAATACCTTTCTCTTTCACTGCTTTACCTCAAAGTGTATTCGAATTTTGCATGTTTAAAGTGAAACAGAAATGTGTCACAGGTTTAAAAGCCATTGTGTAATCTCTTGTCTTTTGCTGCCAGTGAATGGAAATTTAGTCTTTACATCTGAATTCAGAGTGTCTCAAAATATCTCAAGTTGATTATGGTTTACAGTACATTTCCCAATACACTACCCTTCCCATGCCTTTTAGATATAAATGAGGCAATTAAAAGATGTTTATAAAGGATATGCCCAGGGGTTGATTTGCACCCTGTGTATATCATGAGAGGTGAAAGGTCCCAATAAAATATAAATATAAACCGCTCATGTGAAGCAGCTTTAATTAGAACACAGCTGCTGCAAAGCCAAAGACCAGCACCAGTACACAATGACCACTGGTGGGGTTTGCCACTTCATCATTTATGTTGATATAATATTATAAAATTATGAACAGACATTAATTATTTCTGTAGCAGAGAGGAGATTAACAAGACTTAAAATGAGGTCTTACGGAAATCTCTAAGGATTTATGAGACATGGATTTCTAAAGGTTCTCTGCAAAATGTTCTTAATCAGATCTGTCTCTTTTTTTTCGGCCACAAAATAACAAAATATCCTTAAAATATATCATTGTACTTAAATTGCATTGGATTTTACTTGTTTTCAAACATTATCATGAAAAACTATTTATGAAATTGAATGTATATTAACATTTCTTTAAAATAAAATTATATATATATATATTTTTTTTTTTTTTGTTATTGTAAACATGCAGTTTTCTATGATAATATATTGTCCAATGTAAATTATTCCTGTGGGGAAATCTGGATTTTCAGCATCTTTACTCCAGATATGATCCTTCAGAAACCAAAATATGGTGATTCCTTTTTATTATCAATGTTGAAACCATCTATGCCGCTTAATATTTTTATGGGACCATGATGCATTTTTCAGAATTCTTTGATCAATAGAAAGTTCAAAACTACAACATTTATAGTAAACAGATTTTTTTTTTTAATTTAAATCAATTTTGTTGCCTTAAATTTAAACTATCTGAATAAAAAATAATAAATAATAAACAAAAAAATAAATAAAATAAATAAATAAACTTTCCAACCCTAAAATTGGTAAGAATAAAAGTAACCGTTATTTTTCAACAGAAAATAATATTTTTAATATTACTAGATCTTTGATCAAACCTGAGTCCTTGATAAATATAAAACACTTCTTTTAAAAAATATGAAAAAATTGCCAATGTTAGTGTATCATATACAAAGTTTTATGCATCTTATACACCAATTTGAAATATATTTGAATTATACTTTGAGATAAAATTCAAGACAAAGAGCCAATGGTTGATTTACATGTTTTGAGCAATGCACAGGAAGGACGACTGACATTCTGACCTAAAGCTGTTTTTCAGGTTCATTTTTCACAGCCACATTTATTTGTTCAGTAATTCCCTGCGACCCTGGACTCCAGGAGGCTTTTGTGTTGACTTCCCCTCTGCAGTCAATTTCCCACAATCCCAATATGCGGTTGAGGGGTAAAGAAAGGCAAGCTGTTAATTGATTGGCAGCGGTTTGCATATACAGTACTGGAAAAATGTCACGTCAAGCTGTTTGTGTGACCTAACTGGCTCTCGGTTAGAGTGACTGAACAGGGTAATTTATCATTTGACAGTCTTTAGAACGGGCTGTCCGTGCTGTCTCGCTATTGTTAGCATCAGCGGTCAGCTGTCACGCATGTTGGATTAGCAAGCATAGATGAGCGACTCAGCAGGATGGACACAAGCAAGGCCACACAAGGAAATGTCAGGGGAAGACAACCATCGCATGACGATCAGAGCATGGGGCTAAAATTTGTTTTGGGTCGGAAAACGACGTTGATTGAAGTTTGAATCATTTTTTAATGTACCACTGGATTTTGGAAAACCAGCAAACTAAGATTGAAAATTGGGTTTTTGTGGCTTGTTTTTGTTGTGTTGTAGACAAGGGCTGGATTGAGCATTGATTTCTCAATTTTAATTGACTCTCAGTCTGTTTCAGTTGATGCTTTAACAAAACATCACTAAAAATTATTTATAGCGTACCTCCCATTCAGTAAATCACAATAATCTGTGCTTTTCTACTTCCACATTGAATTACATCAATGGGGTATATGTCAGACATCACCTGACCAAACAGGAAAACAGGTCTTTGCATCCCCTGATAAAGATATCTATGGACTTTTATGGTAATCAGCTAACCTAGATTGTTATTTTTTATTGTTTGTGTTTCATTCAATTATAATTTCCAAATGTTATTTATCTGAATATGTGCTGGACATCTGTTATGGTATCTCGTTCAAAGTCATCTTGAGTAAAACCTGAACTGGAAGCAACGTAGCTGGTTTTACAGAATATCAAAATGTGTTGCCTATAATCCCTGGTGAAATAAAACACCAGTGTCACATTGTCACAGTCACCTGGTCCAGAAAACACGCAGTCACTCACTCACCTGTTCCTGGATCAGCCTGCACCGA
>JAUMHG010000079.1:8797806-8809205 GCA_032359395.1 Enteromius anoplus | reverse complement strand
ACTTACCTGAGCGAATGGGTCTGAGAGACGGACTACTTCCTTAATCAGCGATCCTCCTGAGTTGAATGTTATATCCTGTTATTCTCACCCTCCTTTGACAATCGCTGAAGAAGCTTGTTTGCTTATTTGTCAAATAAAGACTTGTGTTTTGAAACTTACCTTTGTTTGTATCCCTGAGCGTGACAACCAGAAAGTATGCTAAATGTTACAGTTTAGTATTATGTCTCATATAATTGACCAATCAGTGTTTGCAATCGTGCAAAAATGTCAATAAAACGGCTTATAACCAGCTAACAATGTCATATACTGTAGCATTACATTTACCTGTAAGTCCATTCAATGATCTTAAACTTGGATACTAGGATAGAAACTCCAGCAGTGTTTTTCTAAATAAAGGTCTATGCACTATATGTTCATATTTATTCAACCCGTTCTTTCGTATTTAATGTATGTTTGAATTAATCTGTCATAAAAAACATGTTACTGTTTCTTAAAACAAGGTATTAAAAAAAATTATAAACCTAATTCTATCATTTATTAAAAAGTGATTTATCATAATGAAACTTCCTTATGTGCAATTTAAAATGATAGTTCATCCAAAAATTTAAATTTTATCACGGTTTATACACACTCAGTTGTTCCAGACCTGTATGAATGTTGGAATCCAAACAGTTAACAGACTTCCATAGTATTTTTTTCCATACTATTAAAGTACGGTGGCCGAGAGAGCTCAACGCACTGCAAACTTAAGAAAACAAATGCAAACAGAAAAAAACGCAACGCAACCAAACACAGAACGGCACGGACAACAACGATAATGTTTCAGGGGTACCTCAAAAAGTGACAAACTCATCTCAGAGTAACTCTAGCTAACATAGCATTGATGTTAGCAGTTGTCACAGTTAAGTGTGTAATTCGTCAGATTATTCTAATAATACCCAAAAGACTGTATGATCAGATTGTTAAAATAAATACAAAAAAACTCACCTTTTAGTTCAGTAACAACATCTCTGCTCTGACCAAAAGCCACTGAACTAATAATCAGGTCCCAGATAGGTTCGTCACTTTTTGAGGTCCCCCTGAAACATTTCTAATGTGTTGCGTGCTGTTTGCAGCGCCTCTCTGTGTTTGGTTGCGTTGTGAGAATTTGCAGTTTGCGTGTGTTTTCTTAAGTTTGCAGCACGTTGATCTCTCAGCCACCGTATTAAAGTCAATGGCTGTCTTCAACTTTGGTTACCAATATTCTTCAGAGTATCATCTTTTGCACTCACCGGAAGAAAGAAACTCGCAAGGTTATGGACTTTTAGGGGGAACAATGCCTTGTTTGTACTATTTTAACTTTAACTAAATGTTTGAGGCTTCCAGTGTCTTTCGCTTCTGGATATTTTAGTTGCACAAACAAAAAAAGTCTGTTGTGCTGCTTTAAATCATAAATTATGTCATAAGGGTAAATATTTTTGAAATTGAGATTTCTCCAAAGTAAATAAGCTTGCCATTGATACATGCTTTATTTTTTTTTTTTTTGGAAGCGGACAACATTTGGCTAAGATACTACTATTTAAAAAAATCTGGAATCTTATGGTGTAAAAAACAAATTGAAGTATCGAGAAAGTCACCTTTAATAAAAAATTTGACTCACGTAATTTATGTAGGTGGCTAATTTGTATAACCTCGCTTGCACAAATTCATTATCCTGGACCCGCCCATACTTCCTGTGACGCTACTGTATTTCGCGAGCAAAGTTAGTCTGGCCAAGCTGCCGTTTTAGATCATTTCTGTTCCCAAAAAAATGGGAACCAATGAGAAACGAGCTCCCCCGCCCCCGGTACGACTGAAGCGGGTGTAACGCGATGACACAGTAGTTCTGTGACCAGAATCGATAGCGGCTTTCTAACATGGCATGTACCGAGGAGTCAAGGAAGCCTGGCTACAAATTCATATGATTTTTGCTAAATTGTACATATTTCTCGAGTTGCACAATTCATATGAATTTGTATGAATGATCTATACCTAACCCCGCCCCTAAACCTGTCTGTCACTGGGATCTTGACAAATCATACAAAATCGTACGAGTGAGGCTGTACAAATTCGTTACCTCATAAAATACACACGCATTGGTCATGCGATAGCTTTGAATATACCTGTGCTACTCAAGATGTTATCATGCATTTTTTAAATTTCTATTTACATAACCATAAACACACTGATGTTTTGTAGGGCAAATAGCATTTAATGCATTTTGTTATTCTTAACTTCTATTGTATTTCTTTTCCCTTCAGAGGAAAAACTATACCCGATACTCATCCAAATGAATCAGTAACAAATCAAATTTAATCAAGATCGGATACAAATCAAATCGCATGCTTGGTAATCGAAATCGAATCATGAAATGTGTGCCCTGTAGGGCACCCCTAGGCTACTGTAGCTCAGTAGAAACATATTAAATGACAAATATTGGAAGTTCCTTTCGGGTCGTGACAATGACATCGCTTCGGCTTGTACTAAATATCCTGAGCTGGAAAGATGAACGAGGTGTAGAATGTGAGTATGATAGAAAACGAAATGAAGACACTGACATCGGGCCCTTATCAGATATTTCCACCAGGACTTGGATACTTCTGGAAATGAAGACTTAGAGACCTCTGCAGCGAAATGAATGTTCCCGTATCTCGCCGTCGTCAGCTGTGGCATTCGGTGCACCTTCGCCCTCGCGGCCGTCTTCCTCTCTGTGTTGCTGCATTAAGTTCATATCTTGCTGTGCCATAAGCATCCCGTTCCCCCTCACCTCTGCTCTCTCTTTCAATCACTCTGTGCAGTGAATGGCAGCCATGTGGAAAGGTGACATTCAGGTGTCTGGTGAATCGCAGACGTGAATCAATCAGTTTTGGTAGATTCAGCTCAGAATGGCTTGCGGTCAGAGGAACGCCGCCTTGCCGGTGTGCATCTCTATAATCCTATTTTGCAGGCGGCCCTTGCGCCTCAGTGTTTGGCTGTTGCACGGCTGACACCGGAGGATGCTGTTTTGTAGCGCAGCGCATTACCGCTGAGAGCTTTACCTCTGACATAGATACTGTAATGAAAGGTCTCTGCCTTGTTTCTGTAGAAACATCCTCGGCTAGGATCATCAAAGCTGTTGTGACCTGTAGGCAATATGTGCATGGTATTAAGATGTTTGTAAGGTCCTACTTATAAAAAGCTGGGTTTAGCTCTAATGCAACATAATACAGGACAAAAGGTGCACATTTGGGTGTATAATCAATGTTCATCTGTGTATTTTATCAGGGAAATGTTGTTTGGTAGTCCAAGTCTTGCTCCTTATAAATCAGCTAAATGAATGGGAGTTTTTGATTATTATATTTGATACTTCAGGCTTTTATGGCTCATGTAGTATATAGAATATGGAGTTCATTGCATTTCACACTTTCACTCTTCAGACCCAAACTCTGCTAAAAAAAAAAAAAGCATGTGCTGGTTATGTAAGTTCTCAAGCTGGGATGCTGGTTTAAGCTGGTCCTTTGCTGATTTATGCTAGTCCTTTTGCTGGTTTATGCTGATCATGTGCTGGCAAAGGACCAGCTTAAACCATTAAAAACCAGCAAAGGACCAGCTTAAACCAACATCCCAGCTTTAAAACCCACCTAACCAGCATAATCTATTTTTTTTCAGTAGGGAACTAAGCCAAAATATGTGAACTGTTGTTCACATAAGATAAAATTTTGATGGCTTGTAATGTAAATCAATTGGATTTTAACAGTGTAACAAACTTATATAAAATATCATAAAAGTATCAGCTGTCACTACATCTTCTAGTAATATGTCCCCATTTGATGGTATTTTCATGTTCAGTTTTATGATCAAAACTCTGTAGTTTTTATTGTGGAGGCAAAACATTTAATGCAATGAAATACAATGATGACTGAGATCAAATAAATGTTCCTCAAAAGCCTGATGTATCATATATGATATATTTTAACGGGTTTTGATCAGGCTTACAATTTAGAGGCTTAAGAAATGTATTATTTATATTTCATATCAAATATGATACAGTAGGTTTTATAGGGTTAAAAAAAAGCTACATTTTTCTCACGTATAACTTTGTCGGCACTTGCATGCACTGAAACTCAAAACTCCTTCTGATATGATTTGAATGCACTATTGCTGTACATTAAATAAAAAAATAATCATTTTTTATTATGATCTACAATCTAACCTAAGTCATGTAAAGTCTGAAAGAATTGATTCGTAACCTTGCTGCTTGAATAAATATTTATACGTCTTGCTCTGAACAGAACTATTTTATTTAATGAATTTTTTAAAACATTTTTATAATCTTGCCTGAGGCCTCACAAACCCTTCCCTCCAGGTCTGTAAAACAGTCCATGTAACAACATTTATAGAATTCTGCATCCATCCTGTAGATTAGCTCTCTGAAACTGAATGGCACTGGCATATCTTTGACCTTCAGTTCAGTAACAATGGCAAATACATCATGCTTAAATGAGAGAAGGAGAGTCTTTAGACCTAATTTGTTATTGTAGGATACTCCGGGACTCTCGTTCAGAGTCTGTCCCACAGGAGGTCACATTGTTCCACGCTGCATTCATGCTTCATCGGTCCTGCTTATGCTGACCGTGTATTCAGTGAACAATTCAATTAATTCTTACGAAACATTACTTCATCCCGCGTGACCCTCAAAGTATTCGCCCAAATCGAAAATTCCCCGCGGAAACGTGAGGAGTATGTTTGGTCCCACTGGAAACTATCTCCCTTAACAAAGTCACCGTCTCCGCTTCATCTTTACGGTCCTGCGTGAAGGACCCCAAGGGGCTGAGGGTGGACAGGTAGGGTGACAACCAGGTCTCAGTAAGGTTTGGAAACACATTCCAGACCTCTTTTGAGAATGGGGACACTGGCCAGGGATGATTAATGGCGGGCGAGTGTGACTGCTTGAAGGGCAGACCATAATTCACAGCACGGGTCTGGAGGAACTCAAGCAACGTCCGCCTACCCCCCGAGCAAAGCGGGTCCCTCCACTCGCGTTTGTCTCAGGTGCAAAGTTGTCTTCCTTTATGTGTGCACTTGTTTTTATCATGCTAATACATAATTGCCCACTCGCAATTATCGATAATTGCGGGGAGTTCTCCTTCGGTTTTGCCTTAATCAGAAATTTGCACTATAAAAAGGGTCCTGGGTTTAGATTTCACACAATTACACATTCGCTGCTTTTCATCTCTTTTTAATCTCCTGCAAATCTGAAACATGGAGTTTGTTCATAAACACAGCTGAGGCCCTACGATTTGCTTTGACATTTTGCTAAACGAATGAAGCAATCCTATCAATGTTGTGCCTCTGTGTCTACTGATTAAAATCATTTGAATTGCAGATGACGTCTTTGTCTAAAGAGTTCAGTAAACAGAGGCATCACGTTGATAGGCATGCCAATTTTTAATTGAAATAAGATCGCCACCCGCTTTGAGCCGTAACGCACATAATGATGTGCGACCGCAGAAAGACTTTTTCCGCTGATCAAATGTGGCCGTAATGACTGCGATAATCCGGATTATTTCAGAAATCTATTATAATCTGTGTCATTCAAAATTATTTGGAGAAAACTATCAGCTGAGGCGCAGAGCTCCGAAAATCAAAGCGCCTGCCTTGTTGTCCTTTCATTCTTTTTCGGGTCTTTCCGCCTCGGCGAAAAACTGTGGCTAATTTATTCATAGCTCAGCATTTAGTACCTCTAATCTACGGCTGATACTGTTACTGGTGCTCGTAATTGTATGATATTGTTAAAGCTGGTTTTCAGGCAGGGTGCTTATCAGGGCCTGTTTAGTGTGCAGCTTGCGGGAAGGGAAGCCCAAATTGAGAAGAAATCAAGTGGCGCCTTGGTAAGCAGGGTCGGAATTACCGTGATGGACTGGGGCTGGATTTCTCTCCCATGCATATTTTTGCCCATTGTCACGATCTTCGTCCTTAATAGGAGCTGACAGAATGTAAATGGGATTTTAAGGGAACTGGCAAAGTCTGTAATTTTTCTCATTTAGTCCATGGATGAGTGAGCCAAGCCGGTAAGATTTGTATGGGAATTTGAGATGGTTCAGTGCGACATGTCAAACCCTGATTATGAACTCAAGGGAGCCTTTTTACCTTAGCCAATCATCCTCGTGCTTCACCACCGCCTTCCTCGCAGGTTGTCTTAGAAGGGCTAATTGTTCGCAATGACATTTTCAGTGGATAAAATAGATATCAGCTAAATGACAAAAAAAATGACTAGACAACACCTACTGCTGAATAGAAAATGGCTCGTTTTTTAAACAGGATTAATCAAATTATGCCACAGATTAAAGCCATAATCTACAGTAGCACTCATTGTAAAAACTACAGGCAGTAGAAGATCCAACCAAACAGAACCAAAAATAAGGACTTTTTTTTTTTAACAGGTTATCTGAAAGGTTTGTTGAGCCAATTTTGTCATGGTGAGCTTGTCAGGATTTTCATAGTGTTTACACTTTTTATGAATATCAGCCTATAGATATTTCTAGTAGTTTCAACTTATTGAGCTGGTATGGAAGTATTTAATATTGCAAAAATTATACACTTCACTAAGTGTGGCATGCATTGTAGACAAAAGTTTGGTAAGGGTTTTAATGTTTTTTCGAAAAGGGGGCATTTATTTGATCAAAAATACAGTAATGTTATTACAGTTAGGGCTGTGCAGGTAATTGCATGTGATTGTCATGTACATATCGTCAGTAAATCACCTGCTTTCAGATGAAGCGGCATTTAATACACAGAGCAGTTGTTCACTGACAAGCTAGACAATATCACATTCTTTATCGCAAATGAATCACCTGTGATAATAAACACGATATTGTCTAGATGGTCAGTGAACTACTGTATAGCTCTGTGTAGTAAATGATGCTCTATTTGGCCTTACTGACGAGATGCACATGATAATCACGTGTGATTAATTTTTTTCTATTTAATTACTATCTGAAATGACTCTCGTCTTTTTTGTTTGAAAAGTTTCATGTCATCTGTTCTATGATGCAAGTAGATGAAACTAAAATCCCAATTAAAATCAATTTAATGCATCCTTGCTGAACAAAAGTATTAATTCTTAAAAAAGGAATTATAAAAATAAAATCTTACTGAGCCCAACCTTTTGAACAGTACTATGCATAGGTAATTTACTTCAGCTGTAAGTTTTTAAGACCTTTTGAAAAAAAAACTCAACCAGCAGCGTTCAGACTAGATTTCCTGAGCACTCTTTGCTATTGTTCAAAAACTGAAAGCTCCGCCCCCAAACTCGCCCTATTGGTTGAGCCGTTGTTGCCATGTCAGGGAAGGTCAGGATTCTCAAACAAAAATTTTTTGAAAAAGCCACAAAGTGTTTAAAAAAAATTGTGTATAAAAACACACTTTAGTTTACAGTATGTTATTCAGTATTGTTTATATTATGTTAATCATTTACTGTTTTTTTAAGCTATGTTCTTAATCGTGGCAATAAAACCTCAATCTCACAACACGGGGGCCTGTACCACGATGGTGGCTAAACAAACTCAGAATTAAAAGATTAGTTTTGAGTTGACAAACCAAACCGCTCCAGTCTGGGTTTGTTGGTACTATGAAGCTAGTCATCAACTTTCTCTGTCAACTCAGGCTTGATCCTGAGTTACTTTAGCACATGCACATGAAAGTCTGACATCAGCAATAAGCAGTCAATCACATGCTTTTAAACTTTCATTCACCTCTTGTGAGAGAGTCAGATTCACTACCAAAGATTAAGAGATTGAACAATAGGAGGAATTTAAACACATTGATGATAATATTTATAAGTATAACACTAAATTAACATAAACACTATATTATCTATGTTTATATTAATTTAAACGCCTAATTACTATTAAACTAAACTGGCTTGTGTAATGGATTAAGGAGATAATAATTATATAAAAAATAAAGTAATTCTAAAAATAATAATAAAAAAAAATCAGATAGTCTGATCTTTAAACAATGTTTTACTATGTAGCGTCCTTTAATTTGGAGTAAGAGAAGCTGGGGCAGTGGCTTTATTGCATCAGACATGTGTCACCTTGCTGGAAGCTGATTGGTCAAATTTCATTTTAAGATCTCCAACCTAGAATATAACCTGCCTCGGAGCAGGTTAGCTGTGTAACGTAAGTTACTATGGCGATGAACACTGCTAAAAGCCAAACCAATTTCATGGTACCTAAAACCCAGGATTGGTGCAAACTAAACCTAAACTTACCTTAGCTAATCCGGCTTCATGGTACAGGCCCCGGGTCATTGATTCCTGAACAACAAAAATGTTTTGAAAATGCCATGAAGACTAGTGTATAACAAGTATTTTAGCATAAAAACATCTCAGTTTAACGTATGGTGTTCAGTGTTATGTTAATCACCTACTGATGTTCTTAATAGCGACAATAAAACCAACAATATTCAAACAAATAGCTTCGCCTCAAACTCCACATCATTAGTCAATTGACTGTTGTACCAGGCTGGTTGATATCCTCAAACAGCCAAAATATCAGTGTTTATATGTCACAGGGGAATTAGCCTGCGAATGGCTTACTGTCTCTGCATATTAAACTGACGCAGAAGAATGTATTTCAGCAACTTAGCATATTTAACTTCAGGTTTTTAGTATGAAGGGACACTTGTTTCGACCTACAACTGAAGTAAATGATTAATGCAAGTTGTTAAGATCTTATTAAAAGCCTCAATAAAGCCAACATCGTTCTCCTTCAAACCCTCATAAACACTTTGGCTACTTTTGGGCTGTGAGGGGGGTGATATTGTGGGGCACTGCGGCTGAAGCTGAGAGACGCCGTGTGTAATGCAGGCTGTTAGTGATGTTAAATGAAGCTTGAAGCCTGGCTGACAGCAGCATTCCTCCACAGGCTCGGCGCTGAGAGAGGAGGAGAGGGGCCAACAAGGGCAGAGTAATGGTCTAAGAGAAACCACGCAGGACACGGCACTCGTTGTGGCGGACGAGCTATTATCTCATAAGGGCCATTATCTTAATGGGGTGACCGTCTCGATATGACAGATATCACAGAAGGACTGACACATAAACAGTTTTTATAAGATGAATTTGCCAGTGTACAATCTCTGCGGTAAAACACATTTGACCCATAGCCGTATGCTGACGTATATAACCTTGTCAAGGTGGGTTACAGTTGCTTTGTGTGTGTATATTGTCGAATGCTGATACAAAACAAAAGTTTACTCACAAATACACAAGTACACTATTTTCCTTCCTATGCTCATTTGCGAAGAAAGCAATGCGTAAATAACTTTCCAGGACGTGACTGTTTTGAATTCACCCTTTATGAATAGGATCACATTGTCAGTGTTAAATAAGGTTCGCTACAAAGGTACATCATATAAAACTGTTAAATATATATATAACTTTATGACTCTGAAAATACATAGGATGGTCTCTCCCGAAGCGCAAGTGTGGGCTAGTCTCTTCAGGTCAGGGGGATAATGTTTGGTTTGACAAATCCCCCGCTACGTTTCCAAATCCTGACAGATTTCAGTCCAATTCACAACAATGGCAGCAAACCTACAATCAAAGGAAAGTCAACAGTTTTGTCGCAAACGTCTTTGTTGTCCATTTTGCATGTGCTCGGTTGGAAAAACTCCTCACAAAGCTCAGGTATGTGTGTTTTAGCTTGCATTTGTGGAAGCCGAAGCAGCTGATGTGTGTGTGTTGGTGTTCATACTGGAAATCCTTCCACACAGAAACTTGCCCGTATTTCTTTGGTCTGTAAAATTTTGATAGATCCATACACGTTTCACGATCCAGGTCGCAAACTATCCTGCAACCGATATTGCCAGTTTTGCCGTCTGCAAACAAAACGTTGGCCGGTTCCAGCTTTGATTGACAGCACAGGGGGATCCGTTCCTCACGGTCCACGTGAACTCCATGACGAGAGGTCCTCACCCCTTATCTTATGAGACTGAAGGACTAATGGAGAGACTGACAGACAGGGCTAACAGGACTATGATGAATGCTCCCCTCCCCCGCCCCGCTGTAGCTTTGGAGAATGATGAGGTGCTTCCGTACGTCGCGCCTCTCTTGGGAAAATCGTCCCCCACTGGCGTCAGGATACCTGGTGGGATTTAACAACACAGTAGTTAGGGCATATAACATTATACGTTATGCACTATGAGAGGTTTTGGTGTTGTCCCAGATCCTTCCCTGGTTGGAACCTAACCAAGGATGTACTGTAGACAAATATTCAAGATAGGTAGGAGACGTATTCTTAAATTTTAAGAGAAAGCCCTCTCAATGCCAGCTACACTACTGGCTGAAAGCCTCTGATTTTGTATGGTAAGAAATCTGTAGCTAATAGCTTTTTGATTGTATATAAATTAAAAGGATAGTTCACCCAAAAAATTTAAATCTTATCATCATTTACTCATCATTCTAAACCCATAAGACTGTGATTAATCTTTGAAAAACAAATTAGGAGGGGATAAAGCAGTATAAATTCATAAATATAATCAATATTTCGTATAAAGTAATCGTATCTCTTGGATTAAAAAGAGATCCAATCAAGAATTGTATTAAACTTTTTCAATTCATAGTATGACAGTATAACCTTTTTGGATTTTTAATAGCAGGGACAAAAACCTCTCAGGTCTCTCTGAAAATATCTTTGTGGTTGTGTATTGAAGATCAACCAAAGTCTTATGGGTTTGGAAAAAAAAAACGAATTGCAAAAATATGATATAATTCAAAAATTACATTTTTAAGCATTTTAAGGTTATACGTTTATCATTATTGGGATCCAGTGAGGAATTTTTCATGACGCCAGCCTTTTTGACAAGCAAGTCTAAGGCCTGAGTTGTTTTGTTTTGTGATACTTACTGTGGTTGTTTTCACTCGGCCTCCCGGCTGTGCACACGTCCAGCCCGTTCTGTTTACCAATAGGTCACAGCCTTCGTCATCCAAACATGGCATCATCTCACACCATTGTCTGCTCCTGACAATCTGCGCTGTTAAAAAAAAATAAGAGAAAAATAAATATGAAGAGGAAGTTTAATAAAAGAAATAACATTTCCAACCAATCTCACTGCCTCAAGGCCATATTTTTCTTTGTGAAACATTTAATACGAAATTAAACATAGAATGTGTGGCATTTCATAGGGTATGCATTTTTACTCTGGATTGACTTGAATTGTGTTTTAAAATGATTTCATCAGTGCACCAGATAACGTGCAAAATAATTACGAAAGATAAATTTACCTAATAACTGATTTTTCTAAATGATTAATGTTAAGTTTAGTTAAAGGTGCCATAGAATGAAAAACTGAATTTACTTTGGCATGGTTGAATAATAACAGTTCAGTACATGTACATA
>JAUMHG010000079.1:8774456-8797706 GCA_032359395.1 Enteromius anoplus | reverse complement strand
CTAATGTGTGTGCCATTGATATGTTCAGTGTTCATGTAAACTGTTTAATAAACACTTCTGGCACTTTTTTTGAGCCTTTTAATTAGTTTTGTTTTTTATGTAAATGATTCAATAAATACCGTACCATGCCATTCATACCGTGAAATTTTGATACCGTTACATCCCTACTTTTTAACTAGTAAAAAAAATTGAGAGAGACGGAAAATGCTACAACACTCCCTTTGGTAAGGGAGCTTTTGAGCGTCGATCTACTTAACTGTTTTTCAGTGTTTTTTGCACCAAATGCAAATTCTGATTGGCTATTCAGCCTAGAGAAAAACAAACAGAACTGAATGACAGAGCCATTCTCTTTCTTTCTTTCGGCTGGTGTAAACAATAATAAAAGCAGCTAACAACCTAACAGCTCTTCCAGTTTCCCTGTTTGAATGCTGAATACAGTCTACTGCCACCGGGTGGTATGGGTCCATTTGCTGCGGTGCCCCGGTGCGACTGCACCAGTTGCAGTTGGACCAGGTTCTAGTGCAACTTTATTGCCCCAATGCAAGCTAAGGTTTTCTTCAGCATTAGTTCTTTGGCATCGGTTCATGTGGCTCCTTCTATTTATGATGAACTGACACATAGTTCAAATGAACATAGGCCGTTCACATGGCGCGCCTACAAATGCATGGAAAACGCCAGCTGTGCTACTAGCGTGGATGTATACATTGCGATATCGTATCGCATATCTACTATACAGTAGTAAACATTAGAAGTGTATCAACAATTTTATAATCAAAATTGCCCTAAGACAAAAACACATTTTGGTTTTATGTTTTAGGACAATTTTAAAGAACCACTTCGAATGATGACTACTCTAGTCCATACCATTAGAGACTGTGGCAAACCCACAAAAATACAGAGTACAGCTTTTATATTTAGTAGACAGAATTATTGCAACCTGAAATTGAGAACATTACATCCTGTATCATACATCTTAGGTCAATTTTTTTATGACAAGTCCTACAATTCGGCCAGTTGCTATATCATAATATCAGCTGCCTATAACCTGCTTAAGAGCTAAAGATACTTTATCTGGGTAGTATATATCCCTTCCTGTCACCCTATACACCTATTATCTTTGCCTAGATTGGCGCAGTAGTCAGAGGAAGGGTTGGCGGGGGACAAAGGTCTCCTTTAGAGTCAGTAATGACAGTCAGACTGAGATTGGACCTGATGCCAGGTCAGTCTGGCTGGCCTCTGAGCTCAGCAGGCAGCCAAAATCATTGCTTCCCAAGTCCAATCATACCAAAAAGCCCCTGCAAAGCGTGACTGCGAGACGTCTGCTTGTACAGACTCCTGGGAAGTGCTTTAAACTAATTTATTTAAAATACTTAAAATTTTCACAGAACACTTTGTTAAGACACACAAGCCTTCCACAGATCTGCCACATCCACAGTGTTCCACTTTGTTAATCACTCCATGGTTTTAGTCTGGCATCCATCCTCTTTCAAGCTATTTCCATCAATTAGAAACTGCTGGGGAGTTCAGGTGGCCACAGTAATAGTAATCTTTGAAGCCAACTGTTCATTTGAAGTGCTTAGCTCTTGCATTGTATAGGGTTTTTGAGCGTTTTTTTCTGTTCGCTTTTATTGTCATCATGACCTGAACTCATATCAATTTAAAATGCTCAATAAAAGTCTCTGTTTCTGAATCGGCCTCAGTGTTCTTCAAGACACAAAACAGAAAGATCAAATATGAGACAATGTCTAGAGTTGAAACTTAGGGTGTACGCACAGTAGGCATGGTTGCCGTGAACCGGGCCCGAGTACAATTGTCCCCCCTCCCCCTCTGGCCTCCACTCACATAGGGTTTCAGCATTCGTGTCGGAGCACGCTTAAGTCATTATGCCGTGGCGGTTTCAGGATAAAAAGGAAGAGCAGCGCTCTGTTTTACTTTATGGATAGTAATTTTGAGTCGTTTGGTTCATTAGGGTTCACATCCTGTAGTTAAACAAACATTGCACCTCTGCCGTAGACCGAAGCGACCCTTTCCCCGCCATGTTGGTTTTGGAGCATCGCAAAAACGTGACGTTGCACGTCCTGTTCCGTGCTCCAGCACGGTTAGCGCTTACACTATCCGCCCGAGTCCAGCTGAACCGTGCTCTGGCACACCTCTTCCAAGCGGGCCGGGTACGGTTCGGAGCACTCACACTAGTCAAACGAACCACGCTTTGGTGGTCAATGAAGTCTGAAGTAGTAAAAAATCCAGCAAATGTACATAATGCATTGGAAATATCCAGCAAATTCATTATTTAAAAAAAAATAATTGGTTGAAACAACGAGCGATGAAACAAGCTACAACAAATGTCTATTTATTTATAAAAAAAACTGTAAAATGTTATTTTGTTTATAAAATAACTATACCTATAAAAATACAAATAGATGTATTTATTAAAAAGCACAAATATTAATTTAGAGAATACATTTTTTAATTAAAGGGTTAGTTTACCCCAAAATACAAATTCTTTAATTAATGTTCCAAACCTGTAACACTCTGTACTAACTACATGCAATGCGACAAGATTCCAGCGACAAGCAATTAGGGTGTCCACACTTTCAGAATCAATCAAACATCACAGCCAATCAGAAGCTTGTGTGGGCGGGCTCTCTCTAAAAGTGCACTAATCTAATTCATAAATATTAAACCTTTTTAACATCATTAAATGTACATACTGAGTGACTGATAACGTCTGGTTATGATATTTAATATTTATTTTGATATTTTAACTAATTTTGGACATGTTAAAATTTGAATAAAGCACACAATCACCAGAGATTATTCACAGTCATATGGTTTGTATGGTGTTGTTTCAGTCGCGACGTCGCGGAAGCAGAAACAGAAACATTAAAAAAAAAATTGTGTGTGGCGTCGCTTGTAGTTA
This sequence comes from Enteromius anoplus, assembly GCA_032359395.1. Lineage (NCBI taxonomy): Eukaryota > Metazoa > Chordata > Actinopteri > Cypriniformes > Cyprinidae > Enteromius > Enteromius anoplus. The sequence goes on along the minus strand of JAUMHG010000079.1, from coordinate 8,794,786 downwards.
GGACACAGTGTAAGACCTTCATTCATCTTCTAAACAAAAATTAAGATGTGATGAAATCCGAGTGATTTCTGCTACCTCATATAATGCAAGGGTCCTACCATGTTCAAAGCACAGAAAGGTACTAAGGAAGGACATTGTTAAAATAGTCCATGTTTCATCAGTGGTTAAACTGTAATTCTTGTAGCTTAATTAAATTAAAAAATTAAAGTTGAACCATTGGACTATTGCCTTAAGGGTCTGAACCTGAATTTTGTATTTTTGGGTGAACTATCCCTTTAAAATGATTTTCTTCTGTTTACTCTTACTGTCATCATGACCTGAGCTCACTGGTCCAAAAAGACTTCATTTGAACAGAGCAGCCAATAGCATTACAACAAAACTGAATTCATGATGTATGAAAGTAGACATACTTACTTTTAACTTTAACTTTTTCATTATTTGTGACTACATCAGGATTATAACAAATTAAAAACACAAATTGGGATCCTCAATAAAAAAAAATCTATTTAAAGTTTTTTATGCACTTCAAATCTCCATGCATTAAACGGTTTTGCACATGCAATATGACATATTTCCGGGTAAAAAAGAATATTAAAAAGAAAAAAGTAAGGTTTCATTTCATCCTTAAGGAAAAGTGTGTCATTATCGCATTACCGTTAACCTGCATAAAATTGCGCTACCTATTAGCAAGACTGTACAAAAAGGGTGTCAGCTGAAAAGGAAAATTGTTTCAGTGGCTAAAGCAAGTTATTATTTTTAATGAAACATGGAATTTTTTACTTAACATGCACTGGAGAATCATTCACAATAAGGGCATAAATGTGTATCTGGAAAGTAAATTTGGTCAGTTTGGATTTCATGCTGCCTTAGTAATTGTACTTATTCATTAAAACAATCAGTCCTGATGAAATGCTATTTTATACAGCCACTGGACAATCAGTTCTAAATAGAGCATAAATGAAACTGGCCTAAAGAGAAAAAAATAAATAAAAAGAAATGTTGGAAAATGTGAGCTGAGGTCTGAGGCTGGTGCATTATAATATTAAACACTCGACACTGCACAAAGTCTCTGTATGTAGGAAATGAAAAGCGTTTGGGCAGATGCCTCCTGCAGTTCTCTCTATCACTATGCTGGAGGTCACTGCTCTATTCCTTGGCACTTTGTGAGAAGCAAACCCATGCATTCTCCAATTATTTTCTTAAAAGCCCAGTTACTGTGGCAACCAGGCCAACATGTTTTGTTTGCCATGGCGGCAGGCCAACTCAAACCTTTAAGCTGTTCAAAGCAAGCTCACACATAATGGGTGATTGCTCTTGTGGTCTCAACCTTACACCTATACTGATATCGCACGCTCCACGCTCCAAACGTAACTTAATGATAGCGTGGCTTTACTTAGAACTTGGTTAAAAATAAAGTCATCTGCAAAGTATGAGGGGATCGAAATCCAATCCCAGCTCGCCTCTGCGCCGTATTTAAAGATTTGTAGCAAAAAATAATTGTCTGTTCTCTGAGCTAAAAAAAAATACTGGTCATGAACATGTCTGAACTTTTTCACATTGCCGAGACTCTTATGCAACATGGATCAATTTTATGAGGCAGAATTTTCTCGCTTTTGCTTTCCAGAGCACATAGAAGATTAAAGATGTCAGACTGAGCACTAGGGTGTCACATCAGCACCTACAGGACTTGAAGCATCTTCTTTATCTACCTATCTATCTATCTCTTCAGTAATGCTGTGCTCTTGGATGGTGAGATTGGGAATAAAGTCAGATGTGTCTAGGTTTCTTTAGGTGCATCACACTATCACAATCCAGTCTCTGTGCTTTCCACATTATCTATGTTAAATGTTGTTGTTGTTAATGAAGGTGGTCAGGTTTTTTTTTGTTACAAAGGAAGGCAATAAATGACATTGTTAAATATAACACCTCCTTAAGTAAATAAACAAAGTAGCGATTGAAACAGATGATCCCTGGTTTGGCCTTAGGCTAGATTTAAGCACTACCTATTGACAAGAACACAAAAGGTCAAGCGCAAGCTCTGTTTCTTCTCAATTCTGATGCCAGAAGAATGCAAAGCAACACTGATGCACATAAACTGGAAAATATGAATATTATAAAATACATTTATGAAAGACATTGTCTCAATTAAATGGTGTTTGCATTGTAATCGACTAACATGGATGCAATATTTTACCCTGCACTATAAACAAAAAAAAAGAGAGAAAGAATTTTAAAGAAGTTACCCTTAAAAATAAGATTTCTGAATGACCTCATAATTTGAAGTGAAATTGTAAATTAAACGAGCCTGTATACGTTTACAATAAAATATTGTTGAAATTATATTTTTGTAATTAAGGCTAAGACATTCCCACAATTCCTTCCACAAACCATCAGATTTATTTTACAAGTTCTTTGTCATCAGTTCTATACATTTGACTATTTTATGTTTGTTTCATGTAATTAACTTCACATTTGCATCAATATTTTAGTGTCATTGTTGTTTGATGACTGTGTATAGCCTATAGAGGCCAAATTTGACGAACAGTTATCATGTGGCCTTTCACTGCACCACCTGTACAATTATCATCACATTTTACAGTAACAAAGGGATCAACAGCTCAAATACTGGTGTATTAATATTATATGGTTCAATTACATATATGCAGTTAAGAACTATAACGTAAAATGCCAAAAAGTCATCAAAATGTTGTAACATAGGCTAATAACTATATTTTCATTACAAAGTTCTATCAACCACAACTAGTTTGTATGATAATTATTTTTTGAAGAAATTATCATATATATGTTTCCCCCCGCAAAATTCATTGACTTCTGACAAAGACCATTAGACTTACCTTCGCCGAATAAATGCGCTTGAATCAAGAAGAGCAGGAAAAAGCCCACCGCCGCTCCCGCGAGCGCCCACGCCACACGGAGATGCTGCATCTTTTTGAAGATCGGATGCGTTCACAGCAGCACATCCATCCCAGTTCAACACTGAGTAAACATTCCCTTGTTCTCAGGACGAAGAGGCTGTTTAAGGACACTTTCCACGCGGACGAGCCTCTGCTGATTGCGCGGAACTGCTCAGCGACAGGTTTCTATTCGGAGAGATTAAAGTTCAACGCAAGAGAGTTTCGACGCGGCAACTGACACTTGGCGTCCCGTTAACCGCTGCATAGTCTCTCGCTCTCCGCTCGTCTCCAAATATTTAGCAGGCACCGCGCCGCATGTCTTCACACATCCACACGCGAGCCTCGAGCAGCATAAACAACTGTCGCCCCCGGAATCCCGTTAAAGTCCAGAAAAAGACCTCACACGTTGTTCCATTGACTTCCCAGCAGAAACTGTGCGGACGCGCGTGCGTCTCCCGATTAACTGAGGCTGCGGTTCTGCACGCGAGTTTCGTCTCGGTTCAAAATCGACGTCATCAATGTTAAATCTGTCAATCTCCGGGCGATTCCACTTACAGAGCGCGCGGGAACACCTGGTTACAGTAGGCCAACAAACATGTTTTATTACGAAAATATTTTCTCTCTCTCTCTCTTTAACGCAGGTGCAATGTTCAGTATTTTACTTTTCATCCAACACATCAGGAATAGCCTACCGTCTTCGATCTGCTAAAATTCCCAAATGCTGTGTTTCAGATTAAAGAGGAGTTAGCATTAATATTCATACACTGTAAAATGTTAAAATTAGCTACTGTTACAAACTGTCAGTTGCTAGGACTTTGCTGTAAAAATTCAGTGATGGTGGTACAAGCATTAAGATGACTGTGTATTTTATTTTCTAACTTAATAGTATATTTAAAATCAGTTTTTTTATTTTTTCAGTGTTACTGATAATCTTCTTTACTCGGTGTAAGACCAAAAAAATATATAAATAAATAGATGACTGAAATAATAAATATTAACTAACAAAAACCCATATAAATGGGTATAAATGTATGGACACAAGCAGTTTTATTTTTTTTAAGTAGCCTATGTTATTTTTTGTTACACAAATGTTCACTTTTTATCATTCTGCTTTTTTTTATGTTAAAGGGTACCCTGTAGTTTAAGTTCAAGTCAAAATTGGTTTCTTACATTTTCCATCTTATATCTCTGTATGTAATTGCATATAGGCAATGTTAAATATCACATTGACGTTCAGATCTATGTTTAGTAAGAAAGTAAATATCAAGCTGCCATTTAGGAAGTGCTTTTTTCCATTACAGTACAGGCTATTTATAACAGCGACAATCCCACTGGATCATCAGCGTGAGGTTAGGTATACACACAATCTAAATTAACATTCAAATTTAAACATATGCATCTAACTTAATATATATATATATATATATGCATTCAAGGAAGACTTGCTTTTACATGCGTTTTTGTTTTTTATTTCCAAAACGTCTCTAAAAAAAGTCTCCTTCATTCAGTGATGGATAGCTATTTGCTTTGTCTGTTGATGATATAATTAATAGTGATCTCTTTAAATACGTATATTCAGATTTAAAAGTAATCCATTTTCTTTGCCGTTAATGTCACTTTTCATATTATTCCCAAGTACAGCTGTCCACACATGACATCCCATCACATTCTCATATTGTTCTCACGTACTCCGAGCTTCAGTAGAAGAATGGCAATCAATCAGTGGGGACCCAATTAAATATGTTCAGAATACCGCACCACTGCAAAGTCAAGCTGCTACTGAAATATCCTGCCCTATAATAACATGTTCCCCCTGTGTTGCCAATATATCTCCTACAGATCTAGTCTTTTTTCTCCCGCTCTATCTCTCAATTTCCATTTTGTCTAAGGGGAATATCTATATTTGACTCTGCAGTGTTTGTTGGAAGTACTGTATGAAAATATGTGGCGGGACAATAGACCCAGTTCCAATTTATTACGCCTGCTTTCATTTATTTACTTTTTACATTTGTTTTCCATAGTAATTGCAACGCCTCAGTGGAGACACAGGAAAGTGATATTGGTGTGATATTTGTAAGCAATATGAGCCAGACCCAGTACCCTATTTTGTTTTCTATTTTTGGTGGATGAAAGGTAAATTTATTCACCCCGACATAATTCCAACTTGCGAATGACAGCAAGCCATGGAAACCAAATGTTTATATTTGATTTATCAAGATTTATATTCGTCAAGTATTTAGCAACAGCTATTATGGAGAAAATAAACAATGTGGTTTAAACGATCGTGTCAGATAAATACCTTGAACTGAACCGAGAAACTCAACATTTCAATTCATAGACTTAATCTCTCAGATCAATGCAGGGACGAGCCACTGTATGCCCTTTTTTTTTATCTAAATCCTTTTCCTTGATTTGGAATCAGAAATCCATCTAAAACAAATTACGAGAAGAGCATCAGCAGCACCAAACTTTAGATTTGAAATGAGAAAGATTACTTACCAAACATTTACCTCATGCTAATGAGAGCATTGGATGAATTAAAGGGACAGTTCACCCCAAATTGGTTAAAGTCTATGGGAGCTGAAAATTTTCATGCAGGTTTTGAAAGACGTAAGGGGAAATAAATACTATTCCTCATTTTGTGCTATATTCCACATCTTCTGAAGTCGTATGAATTATGTGAAAACATATCCAAATTATGTAGTATTCACGGGAGCAGATTGCAATTAAACAATATCGTTTGAGTCCAAAACTGTTTGAATGAAATTCAGGGTATTTTAAAAACAATGTGCTTTATGGTCAGGATAAAAATAAAGTGGAAAAAAAGAACATGTTAATGAATCTTGACTCACACCATATTCCTGTCTGAGAGCCAAGGGCGCTCTCACCTGCACTGTAATGTTATGCAGCATTTCTGTCACTGTTATCACTGCAACACTCTTGGGGGAGCAAAGCGCAGACCACCGCTTGACTGCTGAGTGTCCCTAAAGCGCAGTTTACATGCCACAATGCATCTGGCGAGTCTCCTTATAATCAATATCTTTGTCATTGTCAGAATCAGTCACACGGCCTCTCCGCTGACCCTGGAAATCCTGCACCTTGATCAATCTGTGAAAATGAAGTCTAGCAAATCACATCTATCGAGCAAAGCAATGATTGTGTAGAAGTCACAGAATGAAACTGTTCGGTGATTGTAAACCCTGTCATTACTTACTCACCTTCATGTTGTTCCACACATGTATGACTTGATTTCATCCACGTTGTGTTTTTGTTCATACAGAAATTAATAGAGGCCAGTGGCGTTATTTCATTGATGCATAAAAGCCGGTGTCATGCTTTATTCATTCATCTTATGTTTTGTTACGCAAACGTTATGAAGGGATCATGACATGAGAAATCAACTGTGATCTTTTGGCATGGACTTTGTACCACTGAAACATCAAAACTTGAAACATCTTCCTCATTATAAACAAAGCATTATATAATCAAGCTCCAAAAATAGCTAGTGTGACATTTCAGCAAAATACAACCTGATCTGATATGAAAATATAACTATTTTACCATTTGGCAATTTTGTATAAATTGCCAATATAAATGGTCAATTATTGGATTTGTACAAAAACCTGTTATTTTTTAGAAAAAACAAATAATGAATAAGATTCTCAACCAGTTCAATAAAATAAAATAGAAATTGTGTTGGTAGAAGCACATAACAGATACTATGAACAGATGAGATTCATCTTTATTTGGAAACTGAAAACCTAAGATTTGTCTTGAATTTACAGTGAGTAATGACTTTAAACTCTGTCTGTTTGTCAAACAAAGCTATATTTGATTTCTGAAGATCTAGATTATATTGCATAACTCAGCAGTTATTCTCAAGTTATTCTCAATCCCAGTCTTCGCACCACATATTTTGCATGTCTCTCTTTGTCAACGCACCTGATTCTGATAATCAGATCGTAAGAAGAGAGCTTCATGCATGAACTGTGTTCTAATCGACATGGTCCCTACACAGTGCTTATTGCTCCCTACTCCCTGGGCAGGGAAACTCAGTTAAAGGTTACTTTGCTTCAGAACATTATTTCACGGATTTGTGCTCTAAATAAATGAATACGTTTCAAATTACATCTCACACACTTAAATGCATTTTCAATGGAACGTATAAGTTAGCTGCGTGCTGGAATCATGGCGGAATATCCGTTGATGTCCACTTCGCAGGGCACATATGTTCAAATAGAACAAAGGTCTGAAGCAACAAGAGAAACTGGAGGATTGAGAATCGCTGGGATACCTCATATAGATTCTTATTATGATACTCTTATTTAGTTTTTTGTCATTGTAAAAGCTTTACATATTCAGCCATCACTGTCATCATATCAAAGTGGCCAGAATATCCTTTTTGAAAAAGCATCTGCTCGAAATCATACAGTCTGAGCACAACATGAAAGCGAGTCATTTCTGGAAGAACTATCACTTTAACATGAGACAAAAGCACATCCGAAATGACTCAGAGCTTTCGAAATCAAACACATTTGACGCTGATGTGCAGATGTAAGACTTTCTGCTCTGACAGGTGTTCGAACCACAGGATCGTGGCTTCTAGGGTGTGAAAACTTCAGCGTAATTAGCCACGACAGATTTGAAATCAAACAAAATACAAGAAGCTTGAAGAGGAGAAGAAATTGATACACTTTAAGGAAATTCCGCCCCCGACCAATGTCTAACCGCACAGCGCATCTTTATTACAGTTTGGGTTGTGCAATCCAATTTGGATGAATCCCCTTAAATGTGACATCCGCCTTCACAATATGCATTCCAGTAAATCTGCTGCTTTTCAGCAATGTTTTTTCTCCGTTACAAGATATGTTGATCCATATGGCAGCAAAATCTCAGGCTCTTGTTTGGTTAACTGGAACCATATATATATATATATATATATATATATATATAACTGCATTGTGGAGCTGTAACTGTATCCTTGATGTGAGCATGAGCGATGTTTTTCTGCTGTCAGAGGTAATCAGAATGGATTAAGCCTCACAGTTTTACTCCCAGATAGTCCGAAAGAAAAGCTGATGGTAGAGATCCCAATCAAAGAGAGGTGGGAAACTGTGACAAGTCCAGATACATTGAGTGATAAGAAGGCAGGGGCTCTTCTTCTCTCGCCTGCCCGGAAAGACTTTTGTAATCAATCCACACAGACTAATTTGGGCCAGATTCCAGTGTTTCAAAAGAGGTGGAGAAGGGAAGTGACAAATGGCCTGAAAGGCGGGTTGTAAAGCTGTAGAGTCAGTGGTCCTGCAGTGCAGTACTCTTTCATACACTCATCATGTATGGCGTAATATAGTGGATAAAATATTAAATTCAGTGCTTATTAATTAGTCGCTGTGATGCAGTGGGCAGATTTTTAAAAGCCATTTTAGTTATTCATGGTGTGATGGTGTTGCATAAAGTGCAATTTGATGTAACAGTTATTCTTAACCATAATTTGATTGGATTGTCCACTTTAGACTTGCCATGGTGAACAATTTATCATTGGCTAAAAATATCAGAGAGGTAAAGAATAAAGATAAAACGTACTTACGGTAACAACACTTCCTAATGAAGAGTTTGTGAAACAGTACATTTCCTAAAAGTATCAAAATTACATAACAAAAGACGTGACTTTTATTTGAGAGTTTTTATTTGTGACAAATAAAAGTGTGTAAAGTATCGATACAGTGAACCAAAAAAAAGCATATCCATATAACCATATTGAAAAAGCCAAGACTAATGAAGACTGAATTAACTGAATGTTTTCTAATTTTATTTTTGTTTAAAAAGTTTATCTGACTACCCTACATTATTATATACTTTATTATGCAATGAAAGCAGCCCATATGTTTCAACTACAGGTGGCTAAAACTTTAAAATCGTAACTTTCTTTACATGAAATAAGATAAACTGTAACTAAAATAAAATGCAATTAAATGTGTAAAATACAAATGTCAGCTTTATTTAACTTGATGAAACTATTAAAACTGAAAAAAATGACTATTTTGATATATAAAAATAAAAAAAACTAAAACTTTTGAATTAAATTAAAAGGAAAATTCAAAACAAAAATATAGTATCGCTACCCGATCTAATGAATGTGTGTATAAATAGTATGCCAAATAAAAACAAAAAACTCGTAGTATAGATACACAAAAAAGGATTTTGGCTACGATTTTATGCTATACGATGGGTGGGATTAGGGTTGTTGGGTAGATGTTCATCCAGCCCAGTCTCATGGCAATTCGTACATATTTCACAAGGTGGTTAATTCGTACAGCCTTACCCATATGAATTCATACAATTTTTGCTAAATTGTACATATTTTATGAGTTGCCAATTTGTATGAATTTGTACGAATGACCTACACCTAGCCCCGCCCCTGAACCTACCCATCACTGGGGTTTAGACAAATCATACAAAATCGTACAACTGAGGTCATATGAATTTGTGCGATTTTGCACGAATTTGCCACCTCGTCCGAATACATACAAAATGGTTGTAAAACTGTGCTGGCGTAATGCATGTACAGCAACAAATTTCCCATCAAATGCATGCAAAAACTGTGTATTCATAAGTATTCATTTTTGCATGTCAATACAACAAGTTTTAGTTTTTATTTGGCGTTTGCATTGTCATAAGATTTGGGTATCTCTACAATAGCAAAAATATAACTTTTGAATGTGATATTGCACTGGTGGAAAAATTATGTTTTTGTTAAAGATGATATTATTGTTTTTTTTGTTTTTTTATTCTGTATTTGTGACAATGAAGATTCTACTGTATTATCTTCTATTATAATGGACAAATGTTTAACTTGTTAACTCTTGTTAATCATTACATTTAAAACCTTTTTGTTTTTGTGATTTAATAATTGATGCATCAGCTGATTAAAAGAACATATAAAGAATTACAGTACTTTTCAGCGTTGACATTTTTGCCAGGCACAAATTTCTGACATTATAACATTTCATATTTCTGACAATTATCACTTTTTAAATTCAAATAAACTCTCAATATTTATTTTCTGCTTTTATAGCCATTATACTACACTTCTGCCTATTTCTGAAAATATGTTTTTACCCTTTTAGAATAAAACAAATTTCAAACAGAGTCATCTTTTACTTCAGGTTATAAAGTCGAAAGCTACTACACGACAGAAGTGACCTCATGTGTAAAGTCAGTATTTAATCAGTGAAACAGCAGAGCCCTGGTCAGATCGGAGGACAGATGGATGATCTCAAAGAGAATCAAAGTGTGGAAAAGCAGATATTTCTTTAGTTCTGAAGTGTTTTCCATGCAGGGCAGGACAAATGTTAATATGGACAGTATTTTGCCTATTGACCGTGATGCACCGTTGTATCAAGTGTTTATGAAATGGACAGCATGAGTGAAATTAATTATTGACCGATTCAAATATGCCGTCCATAACGGTGTAAATGTGGATGGTAAGCAGTTTTTGAAAAAATGCTGAGGATAAATCATTCAGACAAGATGTAGTGACAAGCAACCGAGCTTAAAAAGGTTTTCATGCGAATGATGCAGATGTAGATTATTAAGTTGTAATGCTGTATTCACTTGGCTTGTCAAAACATAGCCGACATCTGTGACCACATTTCTAAAGCGCTACATCATACGGCAAACTTTTCAACCTAATCACTACGGCTGTGCAGCCATTCAAAGGCAAAGCCTCAGTCGGATGATTCTATGAGCAATGACTGAAAAAGAGATTGCTTATTAAAATCTAATATCTTGTAAAGGATCAGTAAAATGAAATAGAGATTTGACTAAAATATTGTTTAGGCCAGAGATGTAATCACGAAAAGGCATTCCGCCGAGGATAACTCCATTTTCTCAAACTGTTGGCGGCATTACCACCAAATTGAGAGAGAGGAGAAAAAAGTTAATGTGCTTGTAAAAGATGGGCCACTTTATGAATTTTACTGCCCACAGGTCAGATGGGAATACGTTCATTCTATATTCAGTGCAGAATTTATACCAGTTTCTCGTTGTTGCTATGCAAAGCACACAAGAACATTTTCAAGGCAAATCATAAAGCATTTGCCCTTCAGTGCGAAGACGGAGAAACAATTCTGAAAAGGTGTGTGTCTGTTCTTTAATACTTCTCTCAGGACATGCCATTTTTTAATTATTGCTCTGTATAAAGGTCAGTGACATGATGCTCATTTTTTAATCCAGATATATTAATTCATTCAGAAATACTTGCAATTTATAAATGTAATGACTTGATTATACCTCTTCTATTCTAAGCATGTTTTTAATTTCTCAGTTAAAACTCATTTTCATATTTTTTATAAAAAAATAATAAAAATCAAGGTTGTGCAGCTAACCTTCTGGCACAACCTGATCTGCATCTATATATATATATATATATATATATATATATATATACACTCACCGGACACTTTATTAAGTACACATTGCTAGTACTGGGTTGGACCCCCTTTTGCCTTCAGTACTGCCTTAATCCTTTGTGGCATAGATTCAACAAGGTACTGGAAACATTCCTCAGAGATATTGGTCCATATTGACATGATAGCATCATGCAGTTGCTGCAGATTTGTCCATGATGTGAATCTCCCGTTCCACCACATCCCAAAGTTGCTCTATTGAATTGAGATCTGGTGACTGTGGAGGCCACTTGAGTACAGTGAAATCATTGTCATGTTCAAGAAACTAGTCTGAGATGATTGGAGCTTTATGACATGGTGCATTATCCTGCTGGAAGTAGCCATCAGAAGATGGGTACATGTGGTCATAAAGGGATGGACATGGTCAGCAACAATACTCAAGTAGGCTGTAGCATTGCAACGATGATCAATTATTACTAAGGGCCCCAAAGTGTGCCAAGAAAATGTCCCCCACACCATTACACCACCAACAGCAGCCTGAACCGTTGATACAAGGCAGGATGCTTCCATGCTTTCATGTTGTTGACTCCAAATTCTGACCCTACCATCCGAATGTTGCAGCAGAAATCAAGACTCATTAGCCCGGCTGCCCAGGCAACATGTTTCCAATCTATTGTCCAATTTGGGTGAGCCTGTGCAAATTGCAGCCTTCGTTTCCTGTTCTTAGCTGACAGGAGTGGCACCCGGTGTGGTCTTCTGCTGCTGTAGCCCATCTGCCTCAAGGTTCGACAAGTTGTGCATTTAGTGATGCTCTTCTGCATACCTTGGTTGTAACAAGTGGTTATTTGAGTTACTGTTGCCTTTCTGTCAGCTCGAACAACTCTGCTCATTCTCCTCTGACCCCTGGCATCAACAAGGTATCCCCAAAGAACTGCCTCTCACTGGAAGTTTTCCCTTTTTCTGACCATTCGCTGTAAACCCTAGAGATGGTTGTGCGTGACAATCCCAGAAGATCAGCAGTTTCTGAAATACTCAGACAAACCCGTCTGGCTCCAACAACCATGCCACGTTCAAACTCACTTAAATCACCTTTCTTCCCCATTCTGGTACCAACATTTCTGGTTTTATTGTTTTAAGGTAAATTTACAGTTAAATACCATCATTTCATTAACTGATATAATGTTAATATACCAAATTATTAACGTACTGAAATCTGTTTTGTACCTTTTAAAATACACTGATAGGCACCAAATGTAGGAGAAAGTCACATGATGAACCAAAGCCCATCAAAAGCAGCTTTTATATATGAACATATGATACTTCTTACCTTATTTTATTTATTTAAACCTTTTGAAAATTACTCGAACATAATTAAGATGTGAGCATTTTACTTGGTTATCCCACATGACATTAATTACATCACATTAGTAGCTCCATTCAAACTTTTCAAAAACATATTAAACTAACTTGAACACAAAAGTCCATTTCTCAGAATTTGCCATGCATTTTAAACTAGATTTTTAAAAACATCTTTCTATTTATTTGTCATTGACTCGTGAACAGATGCTGTTTAAACATCCCATTGCATGAGTATATGACACTGTGCCAAGTTTAAACCATTTCAGACACGTCTCGAGACCAGTGCATTCTGTTCCATTCAGTTTGTGTCAATTAATGAAATGCGTGTCTGGGATTATGGAGAACATCTCAGGAACTTCGAGAACAAAGTGATTTTTCTGGTTTACACCTGGAAGCGTTCACTGAGCTAATGAAAAACGAATGTAGATGTATATCATCACAAACAGATGTATAGGGTAACGATACTATTTCAAGTTAACAGAGGTTAAAACTGTTTCTAAACAAACAGGTCAATACCGACAAATACTCACAAAGACAGCGGGGTTAGGAGGGATAAAAAAAATAGATGTGTAAATGAACAAAATGACCTTGGTGGCAGCCAGGCTCTTTGCATACGACAATTTGTTTTTAGAGACCAGAGAAAGCATTCCGACGTTGCCGCAAGAGCGATTCGTGAAAGCTTTTCTTAAATTATTTGAGCCACAAAGAGATTCCGCAACAAGCAAAGGCATCAGCTGCTTTACATTATTCAAGACTTACACAATGGCACTCCTGGCACGTCTCCTGCTTTCAAATTGCACTTGATTTAGTTAAGCTGGGTGAGCTTGAATCTATGGATAGAGTGGCCTGCCAGACGGCAGGGAGGAGAGTCACTAACAGACACGCTGCGGTCTACATGCAGCGCAAAACGGACTTTCTACACAAAAATGTAACAATGCTTTTGTTCTAAAAGCATTATATTTGCGGATGATGAACCACATCTTGCTACAAGTTTAGGAGGGTGAACGATGGGAATGAGAGAGATTCTCTTCGATATTGCCACGAAAAAACCTAATATAACACATATTAATAGGATTTGGCCGGGACTATATAGTGCCAATACAATCTAACATTTATTGCTCCTGAGAAAAAGAGCAAAAGCAAGAGGCCTAGGTTTCAGGGATAGAGCAGTAGAGAGATTCTGTTTCCCAGAGACGGCCAATGAAGCTTAACAAAGCCATGTTTCAAAATGTATGAATGTATCAGCTGGAATTACACTGCTCTAGTTGAATAAATATCTTCAGGGTTTCTCTTCCCCTGTGTCCGCTGAATGAGCTCTTGTAAACACACTCATTCCCTCTCTCTCTCTTTCCTTCTCGTTCTCTCTCGTTCTTTTCTCACCCTCAATAGGTTTTGCAAACAAACGGACTGACGGATCTATCGCAGGCTCATGTGGAAGCGTAGAAGCTATCTCAATGTCAGAGCATTGTTCGAACGGAGAAAAAGAACTGCATCATAAAACACATTAATTGATAATGGATCATTATCCGCCAGCTTTATTAAAATAGCAGCTCATTTAGTTGTCGTGTGCTAGACTTTTCATATTTCTTTCCTGGCGCTGCTATCAAACTTGTTTATTTTCCCAAAGTAGTTCATGTCCTCGGCTACGAACCGTTGGACCAAATAAATTCTTCCATCCATTTTTGTTTGATTGTCTGTTTTGGATTGTCTACTTTAGGCATTAAACTTAGCTTTTAATTAAAATTGCCATTTTCTGTGTATCAAGCGCATAGACAATCAGGGGATGGTCAGAAATCCTCAAGACTAGTGATGGGTCGTTCTTGAAAGATTTGTTCATTTTGAACGAATCTTTTTTGTGACTCAGGAAGAACGAGTCGTCTCGTGGGAGTGATTCGTTCAGTCGCGCACTGTTCAGGCTGCCTAGGTTAAGCTTATGGGGCTGTTACGTGATGAACGAACGACTCGAAAAACCCGAAGACTCCAGAGACGAACGAATCAATTCTGTTTCCAGATCAGGATGCTTGGGTTAACATTTCAGCAGCAAGCGCCACCACTTAGTGATACATTTTGTTATTGTTGTTTGTTCTGATGGTGTATTTAGTATTCTTGTTGCTGTCAATATTTATTTAAATGTGGTGTTTTGACTTGATCTGTACCTTTTTTTTACATTTAATATCGTCTCTGTACCTTGATAACTTGAAATAGAAAGAGCAAATGACCTCCCTCTAAACTGTACAGTGATATTGATGTATCGAAACCGAACCGTTACCGTGGCCCGTGATACAAACCGAACCGTGGGCTCACTGTACCGTTGCATCCCTATTGCGCAGTAATATTCTCTAAAACGGCAGAAGACATAAGTCACAAGAGAAGAATGGTTGAGTAGGTGACGGTATTTTTGTTTTCTTTGGGCAAACAAAAGTATTCTTCTATCTTGGCAAAACTAAAGTTGAACCATTGATGTCACATGGACTTTTTTACTGGTGTTTTTACCACGTTTCTGCATCTGGGATTATTTCAGTTGTATTGCTGTCTATGGAGGAACAGATGGCTTTCTGATCTCATCAAAAATATCCTAATTTGTAATCTGAAGATGAACGAAGGTCTTATGGGTTTGGAACGACACAAGGGAGAATAATTAATGACAGAATTTTCATTTTTGGGTGAACTAACCCTTTAACCTTTACCCCATTATGGCAGCCCTGTTTAAACAAATCGCTTGACTGAATGATTCAGGGACTTAATTGTAACAATATCTGAATGAATTAGTGTTTTTGAACAAATCGATTGAGTAACTACCGGTAACTAACCAGTAACTAATTAAAAGAAAGACACTTTTTTGTTCCTGAATAAATCTGTGTTTGGATGAAATGGTTGAATGAATGTTTCAATGAGTTTGTTCATTTGTAAATAAATACAGCCACTGTCTTAATGTCACTAATGACTAGTCACTAATGTACCAATTAAGAGTCTGTCTGATATACTGTATAAGCACTATTGGAACATCACTCAGCAAACTGTTCTATATAGTTTAAATATATAATAGTAAATAAAATATTTAAAGTTAGTTTTAACTTCCCCCAACCATCTTGTTTTTATTTAAAAATAGTTTATATAATACAAATGGGAGCTATGAGTACCTGTTATTTTGCAAATCTCTCTAAATAACCAGTTCCTAGATGATCTGCTTCAGTGTTCGCTTGGGAGAATGCCTTTATATGGGGGTTTGGGATGAAGCTCATGTAATGGAAATCCAAAGTTAGCATTATGGCTTTCAAACTGTTCAGCTACTTAGGGAGTCTCTTCCACCCTTTGCATCTAAAGAGCCATTTTAATGAATCCCATCCATGCTCTTAAAACGGTGAAGAAGCAGCACGTTAGAGGGATCCAATGTCTCATAAGCACTTTAGAGGGGGTGGTTCTTAGAAATTCAATATTTTTCAGCTTTGAAGGGAAGTTTAGAAGAATTCTGGAGTTCTTCAGACCATCTCATCACATGCATAATAAAGCATATGCCTGCACAGCATGATTAATGTAAAGAAATACAAACAATAAATGGCTGCTTTCATGCAAGTACTTCATCATGAGCGACTTATAGGTGCTCTGCATAATAAGCCTGCGAGTCAAGAGCCACTCGTACCCCGCTGGTCATCACAGTCATTGAATAACTTGATTTCCAAAGCCAGAGAACAGTACAGATGGATTAAAAGAGTACGGTGTCAGCTCTAGAATAACGATTCCTTGAAGTGCCATTATTTTGTCTTCTGACTCAGCGCAACACTCAATACATTATGAATTTTCAGGATGAATAATTCGTGGTCAATGTCATGCAGAAAAATGGTTGATTCAACTGGTTTAAACATCAGGGCTGCTGATTAGAAAACAGATTTTGGGTTGTTGTTTTATTTAAAATAGCCTATTATTTGTGTGCACAGAACAGATGGCCTGTCACCAAGCTTATTTTGAGTTATAGACTCGAGTGCATTCTAGCTTTTAAGAGATAACCGCACAAATGCTTGGACAAATATTGTTGTTGCTCTTAATGAAAGGATTTTGCTGTCTTTGGCCCCCACATTAGAAATCCTAAAATCTGTTGAGGGGGTAAAACGGTGTGCGAATGCTGTCTCCGCAGAGCAATCGATAAAGATTTCCATTTACTGGCCTGTCTGAGGAAGAACTAAAGATTTTAATGTACTCAAGTCAATATGCAGTGGGGACTCAGACAAGAATACAGCTCTTCTGAAAGCCACAATGGGCTCTGGGTGTCTGGTCCAGAAATGCTACATCTCCTAATAAAACTGATTAAGGGGTCTTGCCCATTTGCTGAAAGGCCACTGGGGAGGAAGTGTCTGTTTTTTTGCTGTGTCCTCTAACTAAATGCAATGCTATAGATTCAATCGATATGACAACACAGCGCTAATGAAGACTCCCACAGCCACAGTACAGTAGGGCTTGACTCCTGAGTCCCCAAACAGCAGACCGGTAATCTAGTCATATAGAGGGGCCGAACCTGATTAGGTTAAATGTAGCTACTACATGTACATCTCTCTATCTCTCCCCCTCTCTCTCTCTCGCTCTGTTTTTCCTATAGCATTGAAACATTAGGAAATTAATGTATATCCATCCAACAGAGTAAGAAAATGTTTTACTAAAATGTCTACAAATCAGTATAGTGTTGATAAAAAAAATGTCTAAATGTAACAGTATATCTATCTATCTGTCTGTCTATACATATGTTGATTTATTTATTTGTGAGGAAAGTGAAGGAAAAGTGTGATGATTCATGTCTAGAAAGTATTTATCTATCCATTAGCAATGAGCTCTATTGCTCTACTGATTTCTACTGATCTACTGAGTTGTTAAAAGTGAGGGAATTATTGCTACAAAGTATTTATCCATTCATTCATGAACAATTACAACAAAATCTATCTAACTAACTGTATTTCTGTCTGTCTGTCTGTCTATCCATTACTATGCTGACCTATTGTTGGCAAAAGTGTGGTAATTAATGTCTAGAAAGTATTCATTCATTAACAATTACAAACAAACAAATCTATCTATCTATCTATCTGTCTGTCTGTTTGTCAATCCATATGTTAATCAATTTATTGTTGGAAAAAGTTAGGGGGAAATGTGGTAATTTATGTCTAGAAAGTATTTATCCATCCATCCATTTACAATAATCTATATATCAGCATTAGAAAAACTGAGGGTAAAATGAGGAAATGATTTTCTAAAATCTATCTATCTATCGTTGCTAAAATGATACTGTCTAAACACAATGTGTCCATCCACTGTGGTGAAGATTGGAGGTTAACAGACTAAAAAATCATTAGCGTGCCGTGTTCAAGCCTCTTTTCATGTCGAACTCATCCTGGCAAACTCATTATTGCAGCCGAACTCGCAGTTACCTTATTGTCGACGAGTCTGGGGAATAAACGAGAGAATCACAGGCAGAAGCGCAGCGTACTCACCGCAGTAGAGGATCAGCAGACCGCTCAACAGCAGCACAAGCCAGAAAGTTGAGGACATCGTCAGCCACGCATCCCACTGTCTACTCCTCTTCCTAAAGGGCGAAGCCATCAAAGTCGGTCTCAATTCTCCAGTCAAATTAGCCTCCAATCAGGCTCGTGTAGCCAGCAGCTATTCACGCTTCGGTTCTCAAAGTTGCCATACAGAGACGAGGGAGAAACGGCGCGAGCACTGGGATGATGAGACAGCAAATGAAGAAGATCCTGTTTGCGATGCTGTGTAGGTCATAAGCGATGTGTAAGAGGCACGGAAACCATGTCAATAAATATAGGCTTCATCGTGTCTTGTAGAGCTAGTAACATTAAAATGAGAAAGGTTATCTCAGTTGTGAGTTGGAGAGAAGCAGCGCGCCTGCTGTTTCATCAGGCGACTACGGTAGAGTGCTTGATTACTGAAGTGAAGATGTGTAGATTCCGATTGTTATGCTTATTTTCTTCCCATAAAGCGAATTCAAATTATACCTGACTAAAGCAGGATATTCTATTTAGCTAAAACAGTCTACGCTGTAGATATTTTATTTGCCTTGACATATTAAGTAAAACATTACAAAAAAAGGTGATATTTCCATTCAAAATATTTTTTTAAAGTGCAGTGCATACCAAATAATGCAGTAAATATACAGTCACTGTGGTGTTTTATGACAATAAGGAATTTATCTTTTATACAAACAGACTTTTGTGTGTGTGTTTGTTTTACTTTTGAGGACCAAATGTCCCCACAAGGATAGTAAAACCTGATATTTTTGACTTTTTGAGGGCCTCAAAAGGAAAGTAAATTATTAAAATGCTAAATGAAGTTTAAAATGTAAAAATGCAAAAAAAAAATAAAAATTCTGTGTTGGGTAGGTTTATGGGTAGGGTGATATAATTATTTTTTTTAGGTCTGTATAAAAATATTGTAAGTCCTCAGAAATATAGCAAAACAAACGTGTGTGTGTTTGTTTGTGTGTGTGTGTATCTTATACAAAATCTTGTAGGATAGTAACGACAGTAAATCTTGCCCCTTGCGGGGACCTTTTTGGGTACCCGTGAAGAAACAAGCTTATAAATCATATATAATATAGTTGTTTTGAAAATGCAGAAACGTTTGTGTGAGGCTTAAGATGAGGGTAAGGAGATAAAAAATGCTGTACAGTAGCATCTAAAATCATTATTTCTTTGGAATGAACCTGGGAATAGCAATGCATCTGTATCTGTGTGTTTAGTGATGAAGTAGGTGTGAAGATTTTCTTTAATGTTATGGTTATGGCAGTTGACGTTTTAGATCCAATAAATCAAAAATACTGTTGAAAATATCAGAAATGCTTCAAAAAACGTATGAAGTCAACTTAAATATTAAGACTCTGTTTCAAAATTTGGCACTTGCATCTTGAACTACGGGATTTCTTGTCATTTGTTATCATCACAGCCTTCCGCATTTGTCGTTGATGCACTATGCATTTATCTCACTGTGTGCGTTTTAGTATTCACAGCATTACATCGCGTTTTTCCTCTGATAAGCCTCTGCATTCAGCATCACCTCAAGCTGTGGACACCAACATAATATCCAAGCAGAAACCAGAGTGATTTGGCACTTAGGTAAAGTGCTATTCGTAAATAATATTCTATCCCTTTAGATTCACCTGACTAGTGTCAAACATGGAATTGAAGTTCACATTCTTCTTAGCAGTCTGTATGGCCAACCAATCCTTGTTATCAACGTCGTTGTTCTGCTTCGCAGGGGACAGTTTACGGGAGAAATAGGCACATGGATGGAGTACTGGGTGAAAAAAAGAAAGGTGAGAGGTGTGGTGACTTGGCTGTACTGAGCAATAAAAAGACAGTAGAAGTTTGCAAACCCCAGAAGCCTTTGTAGTTCCTTGATGGTGGTAGGTGTTGGCCAGTTGCTAACGACCTCTACTTTTTTGGGATCCGCAAGGGAGATGATGGAACTGAATAGTAGACAGATGGAACTCACACTTTTCGGACTTTAAGTACAGTTGGTGTATTTAAAGAAGACATTGGGTGACGTGGTGGCGGTGGACAGAGAGGTTGGGTGAGTAAAGTGAAGTGACTTGTGGCCAGGTATGGTGACCCATACTTGGAATTTGTGCTCTGCATTTAACCCATCCAACGTG
>JAUMHG010000079.1:8745376-8769971 GCA_032359395.1 Enteromius anoplus | reverse complement strand
GACTAATTAAAACTCAGGTGATAGTGAACGTGTGACTTCGGCAGCGCTGGACTCAGCGCCGCCTGGTGGTGTAACACCTACAGCATAAATATAAAAATATAAACTTTTGTTAAAAAATATAGAAGATAAGGTGAGTGTTTGATAACCTTAGTTCAAACTAATATTATATTCTACTAATTATATTATATTCATAGTAATTATATACATAGGTGTGTGTGTATTTATTATTTAATTTAAAATTGTATATATATATATATATATAATTATTTATTCAGCAAGAATGCATTTAATTTTATTTCAAAATTTACTTTTTTTTTTTTTAAGTTCTGAAAAACGTACTATTTATCAGAGCATCCTAAAGGTGTAATGATTTCCACCTAAATATTAGTCAGCACAACTGTATTCAACATTGATAATACTGAGAAATTATTCTTAAACAAATCTTGAGCATATGTGTGATCATGACAGATTGACATTTGCATAAAAGGAAAGGTCAATTTGTATATGTATACAACTATATACTGTAATGATAACACACAATATCACTGTTTTACTGTATTTTTCAAAAAAGTATATATATATATTTAAAATAACGCGGTTTTGGTGATGAGAGTTCTTTCAAAAAATCGTGTCATGAAAAAACAAGTTTAAACAAGTATATTCAAGTATATCAGTATTCAAGAATCAAGGCAAAACATTTTCATTAAAGAGCTGTGCATCATTATTTTGCTATCTGTCTTTCCATTTTCTGCTCAAACTGATTTTAATCAGGACTGTCTGTTCTTAGATGTTGCAGAGACTCTCTTGGTGTTTATGAAGTGAGATGGGGACAGAAAGCCTGACGAGACCTTCTCTGCAACGGCCAAATGACTCAGGAGAACTTTTCAGACTCCAAAATGGCTCTTCTTCTTCCTTCCAGCGTGTCTTGAGCGGGGTGTCCTTGGTCCTTTTGTGGCCAGTCGTCAAGGGAGTTTTGTCTTTTGATGTTGAAAGAGACCACACACAATCTGATGCTGTCATCTGTAATTGGTTGCCTGCCCAGAGGACCCTCCTAGCTGCCATTCTGCTTTATCTCTTCACTCTTATCAGTCCTTTTTCTCCTGGAGTGTCAGCAGGACACTAGATGTGTGTTCATACAATTGGAGGGCACTGCGGCAGTGATCAACCTTGGTCTTTGTATTGCCAGAAACATTATTTCAACTGAAAGGTCTGAAGTAACCTTTGCACCCAAAAGGCTGTTAAGTCAGGTGAGCTCTAAAAGAAAAATATAAGACAACAGTTGATCATATAGTCTGACTACTAGGGCAATGAGATTTCTATCACACCTTTTCGGAATTGTACTTACAGAATAAAATTAAACTAAGATTTGTATTAGAAGCATCATATCGAATAAAATAATATAATAAAATGTTAAAAAATAGGCCTAATAAAAAACAATAAAATTTGTAAGTGTCAGATATATTGACTCCAGAAAAAAGATAAGTTGATTTGTTTGGGATGGAGGAAGTGCAGAAGTAGGAGGTGTCAGTGAGGCAGTAGGTACCTCATAAATCAGTCATGGCATCTGAGGCCAACCCTCAGCTCGCTGCTGAAAAATTCACTTTTATTTTCCACAGCTTTTGAAATCGTAAAGTTTGTTCCTTGAGTCATCGTTTTAATTTGTTTAAATGGCATAAGGTCAAAGTCCTCGTTGTGAACTATCCCTCTGTTACAGTGAAAGCAAGCGCAGGGCTGATTCGCTTTGATGGATTATAGTCATTTTAATAATGGAGCTAAATTTGGACGTGGATAACGTCAACATGAGTCCCACCCGTACAGTCTATTGTGGTCTCAACAAATATATAACACCATTATCTGTCCCACATGGACCTTTTCTAGCTGTTGCTTGGCTAATGTTCTTAAAGTTCAGGCATTAGAGGCGATGTGTATTTTTTATGCGCCACTAGCAACTGTTTCAAAACAGGTTTTGCAAATGCTGTCTTGAAAGGTGCTGTCAAATTGGTGAAATTTCACATGCAAAATCGTTTATTTTTAATAGTTTAGCACAGTTCACACAGAAGTCACCTTAAAACTAAGCAGCTTTATGTTGGTCAATACAACAAATTAATGTGAGCAACTTTAACCTGTTGCGCAATTTACTGAAATTACTGTATTCCTTCAGTGAAAATACGTGAATGTTTGAGCATATAAAATATGGAAGATTGTTTCCACCAAGGGATAAATATATATATTTAATAAATATATATAAAATATATACATATTTACAAAAAAGGTGATTGCAACTCTTCAGCTTTTTTTTCGCACAATAATGAGTCTTCTTGCAATTTCGACTTTTTCACACAAGGTGAACTTTTTGTGACTTTTTATCTCACAATTCTATTTTTTTCAAGCAACTGTGAGTTTATATTTCACAGTTCTTTCTTACAATTCTGACTGAAAAAGAATTGCAAGAAAAAGGCTTCCATACACTATTCACAGACACCGTTAATATATTCCACCATTGAAAATTTCCAAAAATAGGGGCATACCAAGATAAATCTTGTATAGGCAGATTTTGCACACCCAGTGTGACGACCTGCTCCATATATATATATATATATATATATATATATATATATATAATAAACTTTTATTAGGCTACTGACCAGACTAGAGTCTTTGTCATCTCTCTTCAAAAGTATGATTCGTTTTTTATCTACAGAACTTTTTAAATGAAGAACAAATTGCTTTTGTGTGGCTTTAAATCTTTTTCTAAATGAATATTGCCCCCTATTACATTGTGACTAACTACATTTAGTATGATTGACAACAATTATCTCACTAACTAGATCTGTTATCAATGTACATGAGACAATATGCTAAGCACATTGGCCCAGACCAGAAAAAGAGCGGGCCGGAATGAAATGACGGAGAGTGACGAGAGCAGAAGACTCGCTGAGAGCAGGAAACCGCCAGGGAAACAGAGGTGACAGAGACTGTGAGAGAGAGAAAGGCTGTTTCTGCCTTGTTGCTCCAGAGATTCATTGCTCTCCTCATCAATCATGGAGGGCTGATGAAATTGTTCCTGCCCAGAGAGAGCCTCATGGCTCTCATGTGCAGAGTTGGCATAAATCCTGCTGGCAGGGAATAGAAGTGGATTATATTGTGCAAATTAATTGTTGCTTGAATTTGCCACTTTTTCTTCTTGCCCGCGGAGTGGCGTATCGTCTTATTCTCAAAGCTGCTTTTTTTTTGGTGAGTGCTGGCACATCTCCTAGATTCTTACCTTCTCAAAGGGATCATGTCAAGATTTTCAATTTGAACAGGAGAAGGTTGAGGATCAGCCTCGGAGAGCAATTTCCAGATGTAAGTGTTTCAAACAGTGGGTCAAAGTGGACAAATCTTTATTATTTCAACCAGACAGACATTCTGGAGTCCCAGCAGCACGTAAAAATCCACACCTTCACTCAAGAACAAACAAAGAGCACCACCTTCGCTACCTGCAGATCATTCATTAATGTTTTCAGTTTATTTTTAGACCACTTCCCCTTTGTCTGATCAGGCAGACAAGCTTGGGAACGTCTCTCTCATTAGTGTTTTACACCGGACTCCTGTCGTCAAGGTCAATGGTACCCCTGTGCCTCGGCCACTGTTGGGAAGGCCTTGCCAAAACTAATGAGAGGACCACCGGTCACAGAGAACAACTACTGCTACTTTATTTTCCTGCTCTGGATCAGACAATTATTGTCCCTTGCCTGACTAAAAGGTGATATGTTTTTTTGCACTTATTTGCTTGCATTGAGTAGTTTTAGTTAGATTTGACATTTATTTTTAATTGGATTCATTTGATCTATTTTGATGCATAACTTAAATAAATAAATATCATATTGAACATTTGTAACATGAATTTGCGAGGCTTCATTTGCTTCCAGTTATTTTTAGCTTTACAGCTCTTTTTTTCCCCCCCTTTAACAGCTTGTTATGCTGCTTGATATTTCAAACTGGTATTTTCTATCATATTATTTTAATGTATTGGCGTTATTATAAATACTTGTTTAGTTGCACACAGTTTTACAATTTTTTCTTCTAGTTATTTACTTAAACTTTACGGAAGTCTCGCACATTCACAGAAAACTATACTTCCGTGTTGCAATATAAGGTGGAAAAAAAGACTCTAAAATAAAATAGCGCATATACCCCCAGTTTCACAGACAAGGCTTAAGCTAGTCCCAGACTAAATTGCATGTTTGAGCTGTCTCAGATGAAAATATCTCGCTCTGACATATCTTAAAACATGTCAGTGTCATTGTTCTGTGATCAGATGCACACCTGTAATATTTTCTTATGAGACATTTTTGTAAAAGTTGCTTGAATATCTTAATTAAACTCATGCCTAGTCCTGGCTTAAGCTAAACCCTGTTTGTTAATCCGGGCCATAGTGTTACTTTGACCTTCTGAGTCTGACAATCAACGTTTATAATGGTTAGCACTTACATGAAAAATTGCTGTAAAAAAAATATAAATATATTGTAATGTGTTCAGAATGTTCTTGTGTTATGGAAACCAATGTGTTTAATGTTAATGTTGCACTTTATTCCCTTTTGCGTTTGGGAAGTGTGTTAGATGTTCAGGTGTATTGGAAGGGAGGCTCCACCCCCTAGGGTGTGTATAAGGGGAAACTGAGATCAACGGAGTCAGAGAGTGCTTCGCCGTTTCAAGTGCGGTTCTCTCTTAAATTGGGGTGTGTACGGCATGGGTTGTGGCTGACCACAGCCCGAATAAACACCCCTTTGCATCAAAACACCTCGTCCTTGTCTGAGGACGCTACAACATTTTGAAAAATCTGGACTGCATGCCAACTGTAGGTTTTCCTCTGAAGGCAGATCGATACTTCAGTGGTAAATCAGCAACTGAGAGAAAGAAAAAGGGAAGATATATTTTGCATTTATTCACCATTTCAACGTGTTGAGAAATTGTAATGAGCTACATGCTACTAAAGCTCATGAGCAATGCGATATTGCCCTCTAGAGGATCTTGCACAGAAAATCCTTTTGCAGTAGCTGGCCAGATGATTGGTTGTCATTGTCAAATCTTTAATTACATTTCTAAATTCAGTATGCGACTCAGCAGTTGATCTTAGGGGGGAACGCTTGCATGGCCTGAAGTTATATGGTCAGCAATGTCGTCTTGGACTGCTTGTTTGAACTTAAATACATAGTGAAGAATTAAAGAAAACCACAGGGTATGAACATGGTAAATTATGGTCCAGTGTCTGCAGACAGTGGCGAAGCGTGCCAGTAGCACATCAGACCACGGCTGTTGAACACACAATACTGAACGAGTCTTTCTTTTGAGTCGGATGTTTTCAATGAATCAGTTCACAAAGCCGATCTGACTCCAAACGGTTCTCGAGTCAACTGATTCATTGAATCGATTCTCGAGTCAACTGATTCGTTAAGTCTATTTGTCAGATTCGTTTGATCTAGTAGGAGTGACGCTAAGATGAGAAGATGAAGCAAATTAATTAAATAGCCTAAAAGTAATGTTTTAACGCTATAGATATTCGTATAAAAGTTTTATAAATGCACATTTTCTTGAGATAAAGTCTTAAATGTAAGGCAAATACGTTATATTTGGACTATATTTTGTTTATAGATGCAATAAACAGCAGTATGCGCTGCACGTGACCGCGCAATAACGTCATGAAAAGAATCACTGTAGTATTTTTTTGAACCGAGCTGTTCGAGCGAGCCGATTCGCGGGAATGACTCGGACACTCTCCAACACACTTGTTGCATGTGTGAAAGAGTTACAGCCAACTCCTCCCATGGACCGCCCACAGCGGGCGCTTCACAGCAGAGCATCTTGCTTTCTTGTCTCACCCGATGAATACTTAGTTGATAAACAGGGCTTAAGGGCTGAAGTTTTATTTTTAAAGGTGGCCTGTGGGTTGTTACAGTAGCGTTCGTCGGAGTTGCATTGAGTGTTTAAATGCGTGAGAACGGCCACGGACAATGTGGCTGAACTGACTCTCAGTTAGGACTGAGAAGAGCAAGCTGGTAAGTGAAACATTTACTCAGTAGCCGCTGGACTTGTAGAACCTGGAGGTCAGTGAAGATACTCCAAATGAAACGACATTTGAACTACTTTAACTTTCCTACTTAATGTAATGTAGTAATGTTAGTTACTGTTCTCAGTGTAATGTTATTAAGTTATGCTGCAGAGAAAAGCTCGCTTTTTAATATATTTTAATATAACCTAGTTGCTGTAAGAGATTCCCTAACATAGTAGATAACTTAACAGGAGTGGTTTATTATTTGCCTCAAACATTGTGAGCTAGACAACTTTTGAGGGATTGCTAGGTTCTTTTGGAAAAAGCAGTGGTAAGATCTAGGATTTTTTTAAAGGCAGGGGCCAAACTTTACAGAAGTATTATGCTCAATGCACAAGCAGAATGACACACTGAAGATGGAGTTAGAGAATGATCGGTAAGCAGACAACACAAAAGTTAAGCACAAGTAACTATCCTCAGACATGGGAGTATTGCTGAATGGGGTGATTGTAACACTTTCTATGAAGCCTGTATTTATAATACATTATAAGGGTATTCAAAAGGCATTATAATGACCTATATATAAAATTAAAAAAACTTATAATGTGTCAGAATATATCATGAATAATCATAAAAACAATTATAAGACATTATAATATTGATGTATGTGTGATTATAACCTTAGAGTATGATTATTTATAAGACACAATGAACACCATATTAAATTATAATGGACTTTATCAGGTTTTAACGGTGTTTATTTAAGATCTGCACAGTACCTGACAACATCTTGTGAGCTGTTAGGTGCTGAGTGTTATTTGACTTTTTCCTGTGGGGCTAATGTGAGCTGGCTCATTCTGAAAAATGGCCTGTAGTTGCAGAATTACTTATCAACAGAACAACATTCAAAGCAAATGTGTCATATTACACATGCATCTGATCTTATAGCTGTTTGAAATTTTTTTTTATTGTTATTATTATTACTTATAAGTGGCATTTGTCCACTTTAAGTAAAGTAACATCAGTAAAATGGAAAGATATGAGACTTTATATGCATTATAACTTTGCATTATGTATTATATATATTTTACTATATAATCCATTGTAATCATTTTCATTGTGTGTTATAAATGACCAAAAACTCTTAAAAGCTATAACCACAAATAAGTAAATATTATAACACATTAAAACTGCTCTTATGAATATTCATGACATGGCGTTATGTATAATGCATTATGCTTTCATTATAATGCCTTAGGAATACCCTTTATAAATACAGGCTTCATAGAAAGTGTAACCAATGAATTGCTATGGTATTAGCATATTTTACACATGCTATGGTGTTTATTAAACAACACCAACTACTGGACGTAAAGGCTGAAACATGCCAGCCAAGAAAAGATATCTAGATACTGGTTGGAAATATTCAGAATCTTTATTATTGTTCATTGTTGTTGTTTTCACTGTAACTTATTTTGATTGATTAAGATGTCATTACATGATTATACATGGAATGAAGCAAAGCATACTGTCTGGACCTAGGGAAACAGAATAATTCTTTGGCTGGACAAAATCATCTGCTATACACTTGAAAATGCCTGGAAAGAAACCAATAGAGAAAAAGCAAATCTTTGTCATCAAGACATGCAAACAGTAGCTTTCTAATCATTCATCCAAATGTTTTTGATTTGGATAATATTCAATACAACTGCGGCATGAAATCAGCAGCCTACCGTCAGGTCCTACTGGGAGGAAAAAGTGTTCGGTGACTGTGGTTCTGGTAATGAGGATCTTGATCCCCATCACTGACACTCTGGGAAGTTGTTTGAGCTTTACAGCCAAACTGGTTTCCCTATTATAAAGCCCAATCCTAACAGGTAACAAAATCTTTGTCTTTATTTTATCTTTGTTTTAAAAAATAAAGATAGGCTTTACAAATAAAAGAAACTGTGCTTTATTTTCAGATACAATATATAAACTTAGCAGGAGCGTTCAAGAAATTGAATGAACAAATAAAAATAAAACGCTCTACATCAGGGTTTCTCAACTCTTACCCTGGTGGTCCGATGCAATGCAGTGTTTGGATCTAACCCTAACCAAACACACCTGAGCCTGCTAATAGTGTCTCAAGGCTCATTAGAAAACACAGGTAGGTGAGTTATATCAGGCTTGAACTCTGCAGTGCGTTTAATCTCCAGGCTAAGATTTGAGAATCCCTGCTCTACATATTTATTCCTATTAATGCAACTGTATACATTTTTTCCACTTAAGAGTGAGTGAACATTAAAGGAGTAATTCACCCCAAAATAAAAATAGCCTTTGTACCATTTACTCACTCAAAAATTGTTTTAAACCTAAATGATTTTCTTTTTTCTGCTGAAAATAAATGCTGTTTTGAAGAATGTGGAAAACCAAAGAGTTGCTGGTCCATTGCATTTTTGCATTTTTTAAAAATTTTCTTTTTATAAATAAAGAAATTAATACAGTAAATAATGACAGAAATTACATTTTAGCATCAACTATACTTTTAATAACTGTCTGCAAAATATTTAGGCTTTTAATATACAGGCAGGTATCTGTTTTCTCTCCGCTATTTACTTTGATTTTAGACATAACCAACTGAGTCTAAACATAAGCCTTGTCTGTCTTTACAGAAGTAGCACAAAAGATAACGTATTTCAGTAATTTGGTGCTGTTTGTGCTATTAGTGTGCACACTTTGGGTGTACGTATCAGAGAAACCGGCTGTCTAATGTTAGCTGCTAAACAAATCAAAAGTTTACATAAACTAGCCAAATCCGTCCACTGTCCCGAGTGTCTTTCACACTGGATATCGGGCACTTGATTAGCGTTCTAACATTAGACAAAGAAAACTTAAGTGACTGCAACTATAATATGCTTTTTTACTTTAAACTTTTGAATAGGTACTTGCCGTTAAAAGGGAGGAAGATGGTAACAACATAAGCACTAGCAGAAATCGTTATGCAGGTTGCTGTTCAAAAGACGAACCCGATCTGACGCAGCCAATCACAAGCTTTGATGAAAATCAGCTGACTGACAAGACAGGGCCACTTTTTGCTTCATGCTAAAAAAAAAATACTGGGTAGTTCACACAAAATGAAAACTATTTACTGACCCTCACGCTGTTCCGTGGAGCACGAAAAAAGATTATTATAAAAATGTCTATTAAGTGAAAGTCAGTGGGGTCCAGTTTGGTCGTGGATGCCAAATACCTTCAGCGTATGTGCAAAAATGTCTACGTTCTACAGAAAAAAAAAAAGTCATGCAGGTCTGTAATGGCATGAGGGCAACTAAATATAGCCATTTTCACTTTTAGGTAAATTATTCCTTTAAATGAATTGGAAAGAACTGACTGTACTGAAGCATAAAATACCATAATATGTTTGCAGATATTTAGGAAACATGCTGAGTTCACGTACTCGTTTCTAAGTAAAGCAATCACAGCTAGTTATTCCACTTTGAAACGTGCAGTCCGTGTCAGAATGTTTTGTTTTGGTCTGGGATTCTGCCCACTGCCAGTTTACCCAAAAGTATTTGGGCCCAGGTTGCCAGTTCAAGGAAAATACAGCCTATTGCAGCCATGAAAGCCAGCAAACAGACAGGGTCAGATGGAAGATTCTAGCTTCATCGTTCATATTAAAAGAGGCATATTAAAACAATAGACATCAACTCTCTCATCGCCTTTCCCTTTTTCATTCTGTTCTTTTTTTTTTTCAATCTGGCAACCTGTATCTGCCACATTATTCTGGACCTAAAGGGGTCGTATAATGTTAGATTATTTCGTGTATTTGGTGTGATGCAATGTGTTTATGCAGTTTAAGGTGCACGCATTGTATTCCACATACTGTACAATAACTGTAAATTATTGTTTCTCCTCTAAGCCTCGCCTTCTGAAGCGGGTCGATTTGTACAAAGCTCACTGTTCTAAAAAAGCGAGGTGTACTCTGATTGGCCAGCTATCCAGTGCATTGTGTTTGGCTGAATACCTCATGTGTGTGACGGAAATGTTACGGCCCTTACTATAACATGATGCTATGACACCAATACAATAAAACACATTGGGAAAGAGCCATTTGTTGCATCCAGTGGGGACATAATTACTGATTATCTCATGTTCAGCTGCACATAAAAGGAAGTATACTTGTTTGTATCATAGAAATTCTGTGTGGCTTTCATTATGACACGATACATCAATATATAAGAGTCACCGCAGCTGAACCATGTAAACAACTGCTTTTGCGGTTGCTTTGCGCATTCTTTGCGTCACTCTTTCGTTGCACCTTGTGGTAAGTTTTGCCTGTAACGTGACTTGTGATCTCTCACATTTGTTCTAGCGCGTGACTGTCCTCATCTCAACTAAACCATGAGGTCATTCCGAAAGCCCAGGCCCCATTTCATGAGCTCGCCTGTGCTGTGACGGAAATGTTACACCCCTTACTATAATGTGATGCAGTGCCATGGCACTATGACAACAAAACAATAAAACACATCACAAACAAGGCATTTTTTTGCATCCAGTGGGGACAGTGATACTGATTATCATAACTTAGTGATGTCTTTTTTTACATGTCACATTGCAGTAAACATAACACCATGTCTGCATTTGTGATCGGAGAAACAACAAACAACAAGAACTAACATTACCCTTCGCTGCTCAAAACTCGCGTTTTAATAGTAAGTAGCCTATTCTTATAATAAAAAACTTAAAAGGTGGTGAGTCAGAAGTGCCAGACTGTCCTTGCAGAGGTAGAATTGCTTCACTTTATAGTCTCTGTTAGAGCTGCACAATTAATCGTTAAAAGATTGCGATAACGATTCGACCCCCCCACACGATCTTAATCCAGTCGTGGCCTAATGGAAAGGGAGTTGGACTTGTAATCCAAAGGTCGCGGGTTCGAGTCCCAGGTCCGGCTGGAGTTGTAGGTGGGGGGAATGAATAACCAGAGCTCTCTCCACCTTCAATACCTTCGAGCAAGGCACTGTTCCCCCAACTGCTCCCTGGGCGCCGCAGCAATGGCTGCCCACTGCTCCGGGTGTGTGTTCACGGTGTGTGTGTGCGTGGTTGTTCACTTCTCACTGCTGTGTGTGTGAACTTGGATGGGTTAAACGCAGAGCACAAATTAATTCCTAGTATGGGAAACCATACCTGGCCACATGTCACGTCCTCCTCCTCCTCCAAAGCACGTCGCATGCGGTTTTGCGCAGGCAGCGGCCAGATGTGCTTGTTTCACACTGCACGCATCAGCCCGGGTATACTTCACGTTTCGTCTCACGGATGGAAGCAAGAAGCAAGAGCAGCTGAATCACAGCTTGTACTACGATAGGCTAGATTGAATAGGCTAAATTACCTTTTTTAATCTTTTGTGTATCATTCTGTAAAATTAATAAATCAGTTCGGGGGTTCAAATAGGCTTCTGGGCTCAGGAAAAATATTCTAATGCATTAGCTATGTAATTTGTCTTCTAAATCGATTCACATCGATAATTACTAAACAAACAATACAATAGGCACATCTATAAAATATAGAATAAATTATGTATATATACATATAATTTATTTTAAATTTCTTAATGTTTAATGGTGATTTTTTCCGTTATAACATTATAACATTATTTTTATTAAAATTCTTTAAATTTAAAGCAAAGAGTATTATTTATTACTTACTGCTGTTTGATAACCAAATATTTAGGGGCAAATCTTTAAAATAAAAAAAGGTTCTCCAGAACCACGAGAGAATCGTGATCTTTATATTAAGCAAAAAATCGTGATTCTCGTTTTATCCAGAATTGTGCCGCTCTAGTCTCTGTGCACACCAGCATAGGCTGCTCTCCAGGTTCATGGAGTCTGTCCTCCGTACATGCGCTGAACGCACTCTAATATTTGTGTTAAGCGGATCTGGAACAGTGTTGTGAATGCAACTTGATGACTGATTTCTAGTCATGTCCTCTTTTGGAGCACAAAGAAACTAGTTTCACTACAACGAGAATAGTAGCTTCGCCTTCTTTCTTTGTGTAAATATTTGGGTAGCGTTTGAAAATAAACCCACTCTGTGACGTAGAAAAGTGGGGCCGTTTTTAAATGAGCCGTTTTAGGGGGGTGTGGACAAGTCTTAACTTGTATAAAGAACATCTCCTTTTGAGACTTCGCAGCTTCAGCTTGTAACACAAAAGAGAAAGAATAACCCTGAAATCGCATCATATGACCCCTTTAACTGCTCTCATAGAATTAGCAGTGAATGCTTTACATTTATCATAATTGGTTTGAAAACGAGGCATTAAAGGCCCGTTGATATCAAGAACAAAAACCGTGTTAGCATACACATGCTTTAAATGCTCCAGCTCTTTAATACTGGTGCATTTATAGTAACCGGCTTTTCCAAAAGTTGACGTCGACTTTGAGAGTCCACTTAATGTGCTTGAGCCAGGTCAGCAGTTGAACACGGATGATAAATGAGGCTGTTTACCCTCCTCCGGTCATGCTTTGAGATGCTGCAGCCTTAATTGCATTACCTAACTGGCCTGAGTACTTGCTCATGTCTGTTATTAGTTGTTCACCATTCAACCCAAGCCCTAATTTACCAAAGCGCTTGGTGAATAAAGTAATATACCAGAACTGAAAGAATGAGATTATACTTAAGGAGCCGGGCCGAAACGTGATGTCTTACTTAGTGTGATTTATGACCAGAGGCGCCCCATAAGCTCAATTCATGCAAATTATGCATAGAGTGAATCAACTGCAGTGGGAGTCTGACTTGTTTTTGGCCTCATAATTAGCAGATGGTGAGTATGGATGCATAAAATTTTCATTCATGAATGTTAGACTGCGAATGAGCTCATTTTCTTGCAGCAAGTGGTGCGCCATCTGATGTTGCCATTTTCTTGCTGGGTGGATGAAATACCAATTTAACCCATCACAGGCTTTACAGAGGCAGCCTATAATTGGAGACATTGTTTGCCCTCTCATGGCGGCATAGTTGTCGTTGCTGCAGTCTTCTTGTCAAGTGTGGGAACAGGCCGAACCTATTATTAGGCAGATGGGATAAATATGTAAGTTTACAGTTGGTATCAGATGTGTGTGGGATCAAGTTGTGATGTTGTCAAGGGTGCAGCTTGTCAGCGAGACAGCTTGAGTCAGAATTCTGGGAGGCATTTGTGCATAGGAAACCAAGATGAGCGTTGTTTGAACGTGTCAGCATCTGATACAGGCATCTGGTTAACTGCATCCTAACTGCCGTTTTCGCGATTATCAGATACGTCTGTGCGCAAGCGAAGCGCAGCCATGGGTTCACCAGGAAGTCTCATGTCAGGCTGCACATCAAAGGAAGTATACTTGTTTGTGTCGTAGATGTTCTGTGTGGCTTTCATTATGACACAGGCATCGATATAAATGAGTCACCGCATCTGAACCATGTAAACAACTGCCTGTGCGGTTGCTTCGCGCATGTTGCTTTGCGTCACTCTTTCGTTGCACCTTGTGGTAAGTTTTGCCTGTAACGTGACTTGTGATCTCTCACATTTGTTCTAGCACGTGCCTGTTCTCAACTCAACTAAACCATGGGGTCTTTCCGAAAGCCCAGGCCCCGTTTCATGAGCTCGCCTGTGCTGTCCGATCTCGCCCGTTTTCATGCCAGCTCGCCTGCACTGCAGCTGTCCAATGCCAGTGTTTGGAACAGGTGGGTGGTTCCCTTTCCTAAGGATGAGAGAGAGAAAAGACATTGTTTCATTAATTGCCATGAGATTTAAGGGGTTTTTATAGACACAACCGAGAGTTTTTTGTTTTTTTTTTAAAGTAAAGTTAATTCAAAGATGACAACGCTGTTGTTATTTAATCATTAACATCAAAAATATTTTTAAACACACTTTCCATAGTCAATTTTATTTTTGCGTTCATCATGAATTATTAATTTGTTAATATTATTACATTTTTGGCGGAGTCGCACCACATGACATTTTACATCCTGAAGCTGATCTTAGATAAGCTGCTCTTAAAAACATGCATGGCAATTTTATGCAAGTTTGAAAAAAAAGGGTATTTGGTATTTTTGTTACTTCTTTAATACAAGTAAATGTACACCATTTTCTTTAAATATATAATTTGTCAAAAGATTTTTTTTAGACCGATAAATAATAAATTCATAAAAAAAATTTTTTTTAGTTTAACCACTTAAATGTAATCTGTTTTATTTTGGTTATTAAAGTAAAATTAGTTATTAGACAAATATCAAGTATTATTAATTCATA
The DNA here is from genome assembly GCA_032359395.1 of Enteromius anoplus. Classification (NCBI taxonomy): domain Eukaryota; kingdom Metazoa; phylum Chordata; class Actinopteri; order Cypriniformes; family Cyprinidae; genus Enteromius; species Enteromius anoplus. The sequence goes on along the minus strand of JAUMHG010000079.1, from coordinate 8,755,680 downwards.
AGTGTTATTAGATTTTTTTCTTTCTTTCTTTTCACTTCCTTTTTTAATTGTTTAATGAGACCTTTATTTTTAAATAAAATGTTGCTTTTCATTTTCATTTTATTTCAGCAATTAAAAACATTCTCATACGTAGAGGTAACTGTAGAAGTCACTGTAGAAATACATAAAATATAATAAAAATAATGCAAATAATGACTTTTTTTTTTTTTTTTTTTGCGTCTAGAAAGCCGTGAACTTTAAACGTGAGTCGAGAAGGTTGGTGTTTACGATCACTGTACCTCTGACTCATGTGAAACCTTGCATTTTCATATATGATTTCACACTTTGCATGCCATATTTAGTCTTTAGGGAAAAAACCCTTAGAGACACACATTTTCAAGGCGGTGGTGTAGGAAGCAGACAGTAGCCTTTGCCTTTACCACTTCCTTATGGAAACGGTCCTCTTCTGTCCAATTCTCAGGAAGTGTAGAGCAGGATGTTAGTCAGAAGTGGTCAGTTGGACGGCGAGCAGAGAAAGTTACTGGCAGCCGGACAAAACCGCTGACACTAGACACTAAAACACAGAATTTCCCTGACACAGGTGACTTTGCTGGATTTTGAAATGTTTGCACAAAGACTTTATGCATATAAAGGGATGTTTTGCATACAATTTTCATAGCTTGCAAATCAGCGGTCAGGTCACTTGAATGAGGCTTAGTTTCCTGATTCCTCAACAAAATGAGCCTTTTCTGTTTTTCAGTGTTCAAACGGCTGTAATTAAAGTCTTCCAAGGTGGGGGGCTGCAGGCCAATGAGCTCTACACCCTGAACGAAAGCATAAGGTATGAAAGGCCATGTACTCAATTCACTTCCTTCACAATGATTTCAAGTCAAGATTAGACATTTTTGACTCATGCCAGTGGGCAGTGACCCAGAATACACTGACAGCCACATAGCAAGCAAATGGCAACCACTCACAGCACCATAGCTTTGTGCTGGTGAGTTTTTTAAAAGCAGGCAATGGGATTTCTTTTCCATTTTAAATAAGCAGTTTACCTGTTTTTCAGGTGGCTTTTAAGGACCGAGCTGGGATCATTTATCACAGAATACTTTCAGGTAATTTTTTTCAGCTCTTGACATATTGACCTTTTTAAAAAAAGTTTAATTTGATATTAAATTTCATACTAGATAAATATAAAATCCTAATGAGCTAAAGTCCACTATTCCAGCTAACATAAATACAGCATTTTAAATACTTTTTTTTTTTTTTAAGTAGTTTCATTCTAAACCAAAAATCAGGGTTATGATGAAGCTAATTGTAATGCGTTAAGTGTTAGTAGATATGTAGAGGTTTTTAAATCTTTATTTTACAGTCGTTTCAGGGTTTTATCTTATTTCGCACGCATTTTTAATTCTCAAATTGTTTATATCTCGAGGCTGTACTATTGAAACGATAAATACTTCAGCATTTACAAACTGACCCTATGCACTTCCGTTAAAAGGTTTTTGAGTGTGTGCTAATCAGCCTCACGCCACGAATGCTGTCAAATGAGCTTAACCTGTAATGAATCTGGAATCTTCCCTAAAGTGACTCATTTTATCCAGGATCAGCTCCTGAATAAGGGTCTGGCATATATTTTGGAGAAGATTCAGCTTCATGATGGTGAGTTCTGAAGCCGTTATATAGATCTTATTGGTGCATTTGATGGCCTGCGTGAGCTCTAATAAGGTTTCATACAGATGTGTAATTCAGTCGCTCCTTGCATTCTTGTCTCATTTCTCATGCCCAGATGAGACTCTACTCCAAGCGCTGTCTGAGATGTGGGTGAGGTTTTTCACAGACATCCTGCCAACTCTTCAAGCTATTTTCTACCCCGTGCAGGTATTAAAATGATCTCACCTACCGTTCAAAGTAGTGGGTTGGCGTCAAGTTACCGACACTGGTCGTTTTTTTTGACTGGGTTTAGGGTCAGGAGTTGACTGTGAGGCAAATGGCTCTTCTAGGCTTCAGGAACATGGTTCTGTTGAAGCTTCCTGTGGAGAACATGTTTCAGGGCTCCTCATTTCCTCCTCCAATCTCACAGATGCTGCTCATCCTGCAGGTGAGCTCTCACTAGGTCATTTGTGCACTAATAATGTCAGATTTTATGATGCATCGGGAACATTTCCACTACATGGAAATTGCATTTTAAACATTCTTCTAAGTGTTTGGTCCTGATAGCTTAGGACTAGAATTTAGTTGTCTTAGATGATCAAAATGGATTTGGCAGACTAAACAGAGAGGATGCACAGCAGAACATATGTCATCTTACACCCCTTCACTCACATTGTTGTCTTTTCTCCTTGGTAACCAAGTGCAGTCGAAAAAATGTTTAGGTGAAAAAATAGTTTGTTGTGGAAACAACGCCAAAACTGAGACAGTCAGTGTGGTGTAAAAAAAAACAAAAAAAAAACGTCTCAAGTGGCTGGGTTATATTTTGTAGCAATAGCCAAAAATACATTGTATGGGTCAAATTATTAGCATTTTTTCGTTTTATGCCAAAAATCATTAAGGAAATTAAAGAAAGATCATGTTTCATGAAGATATTTTGTACGTGGCCTACCGTAAATATATTGAAACTTTACAACTTTAAAGGCCGTTTTGTTAATATTTAATTTCTGTTTTGTTTTGTCCTATCCTAACAAACCATGCATAAATGGAAAGTTTATTTATTCAGCTGTATATATGAGATGTATGAATCTCAGTTTTTAAAAATTGACCCTTGTGACTGGTTTTGTGGTCTAGGGTCACAAATGTGAAGTGAAAATTTTATAAAAGCATTAATAATATTAATACTTGTCTTAGAATATGCATTATTTGAGCTCTAAAAGTGTTTAAATCATCAGTAACATAGTTAAAACATATACAGCGTATATAAATAATTGACCTTAATCATTCTAAAAATGTAGTAATTTTTTGACAGATAACTTTTAATTAAACTTTATTCGGAGTATTACTTGTTATTGATATTTCTTATTAATAAGCCTAAAATGTGTGTTAATGTAACTTTTAATGAGGAGTGTGATAATATTGCCCTTTAAATGCAAAAGATTTAAAGTGTTCCTAAAGTATACTCGAGTTTAGCACAATCAAATACTATAGACTGGGGCGCTGTAAAGGCAGGGTAAACGATGACGATTCTCGGGGCCCATGACTGAGAGGGGGCCCAGAGAAGCCCCCAATAAAATTGTCTCTGTTGGGGGCCCCGTCAAGATTCTTTTTATGGGGCCCAAAATCCTTAGTAACGCCCCTGACTATAGATGTACTATACATATACTTAGTAGGGCCTATGTCTTTAACTGGATGTCAGCTCTACTTCCGCTGAATTAAAGTGCATTAAGTACAAAGTTAGTTGTTCCAATTTAGCAGACTGTACATATACCAGTTTAGTATGCTAAAAGTACAATTGCATGGCATTTTATTAAGTACATAAATATGAAAATGTATTTGTAGTATACTGAGCATGAAATAAATGCATTTCAAATACATTTAAGTATATTTATTTTTCATTGGGTAGGCCTCTAATTTTACCTTCAAATCTATAATCTTGTCATTTAATAAAAATAAAAGAAATATATATAATAATAATACAATAATAACTGCAATAAATATTAGATGAAAAATTAAACTTATAAAACACGGAAACTTATTGATATACAATATACTGATTGATTAACAGTATATAAATTAAAGCTAAATACAAGCACAAACTAAACATTTAAATGAAATCTGAAAAAAAAAAAAAAAAGCTATGTTCAAATAAAAACAGTACAATTAAATACAATATAAATAATACTTAAATAACACAAGAAAAACGTTGTCTATTTTAATAACAATCAGCAACCAAAACAAACATACACAAAATGTTATCAATACACAGCTGAGAATATGAAGCAGAGATGGAAAGATAAATGAACATCGGGAGAGCGTTCCCTGCGTGCTGGTGTGGGAACATATACGGATCTGCTTTGTGCTGCTGTAATCTCAGCTGAGATTTGAAGCACCTTGACCCAGCGTTCATTTTTCAAATACGGCTCCTCCATACAAAAGAAATTTGTCAGCTTTGTTTCAGAACAAGGCTGAGTACCGTAGGGATACAGTGTCATGCTTAAGGGCATAATGGTGATGAAGCACACCGATGCGTCATCCGTTCCTCATTTACTCCTACTTGTCAGCTGTTTCGGGATTGAACCCAGATATTTAACTGTTCATCTACCAGCAGTGATTGTCAGCTCTTTGTTTTAGATCCTTATTTTCATGATGTTCTTTTTTTGGGGGCAGGGCATTCATGAGCCTAATGGACCTACGCAAGAATATTACCGGCTTGAGAGACTAGTGGACATGGCCATATCTCCCTATCTGAGTAACTACCTCTACATGAACCCTAGCGATTCCTCTTCAGGTGCTTTTGCTTTGTTTGTTTTGAGGGGTTGGGGGGGTCATTCTGGGTCAATTAATGTGTTTGAAAAAGCATTAACAATTCAATTCAGAACACCTATGATCATCATAATTTGACTTCCTGAATTAAACCTTTATTATGATATTTAAGTGGGGACTTATGTAAAATCTGTCCGGTTGGCATTACGGTCATGGCATTATCATAAAGAATAGGAATATCATGAAGACAAAAGCCTCAGTAAAAGAATAATTTATTTAGTAGCTTGTCTTAACTGTATAAATTTTTATATTGTTAAAATAGATTTTTTTATTAAATAATTATAAATTATAATTATATTAAATTACATAAAAAAACTTTCATTCGCAAATTAAAATCATATGGTGTAACCAACAAGGAAAAAATCAATGGTATTTATTAATTAGTAATTTATGATATTTTAATAATATATTTGCAACTTAAAAAAATATATTAATTGCATTAATTATTAATAAAAAAAATTTAATTGTCCACTAAATTAAAATGATGTTGCATATCCCACATGCAAAATATTCTTAAGATCAAGAAGTCATTTAAATTATCCAGAAATTTAGTTAAAAATGTATCATGTGGTTCAACTCCCCATTAATTTTATAATTTATAATATTTGTAAAAATATCTTTGTAGCTTGAAAATATATTATTAATAATACATTTTTTTAAATTATGGTGTAACCAATATGCAGAAAAAAACGTTAGAAGTATACTACGATTATAATTTAATAATATTTGCAAAAAGAAGTCTTTGTACCTTGAAAAATCTTAATAATAATAATAAAAAACAAATTTATATTTGTCATATGGTGTAACCAAAATGCAGAAAAAGCTTAAAATCAAAAAGTAATAAAATATCATATAATTTGTCCCTTTTATGAGAACTACATCATGGTTGTTTTTTTTATGTAAAGTTGTGCAACTCCCAGAAAACCTAATGAAATTTATGAATTGATAATCTGTGAACTTCTGTGTATTTTGAAAAATTGTTTTAAAAACAAGTGTACCATGAGCATTAGTGGAATGCTGACTGGTAAATAAATGATATAAAGTACGTTATTTTATGATTATGCCACATGACATTTTTAGAGTCAATAAATATAAGCGTTTCTTGAAAATAGTATAAAAGTTTATCAAAGCCATGTTAAACCAGAAAATATTCATATGTCATTGACTGTAACCTAACTTATGCATGTTAAGTCTAACCGGCGTCATAACTGCTGCCCCCACAGAGGATCATCTGGAAGGCCTGAGGTTGGTTGCCACTCCAGACCTCAGTCAACCTGAGATTATGGTGACACATTTTGCCCACGACTCTTTCCTGGCACCTCTAATTGAACACGAGGGTGAAGCCTATTTGGAAAGGACCGGTGGTGTCCGACGCCACACAGTCGCCAATGTGCATTCAGACATTCAGCTCCTGTCCATGAAAAACAGGATGTATTCAGAAAAAATGGAGGTCAGTGTGGCGGCCAGGATGACCAAGACGGAGAGCAAAAGGACAACTAAGACTCTCTACGGTCAGCCGGCCTTATTTGACTCCCGGCCAGGCGGAGTGGAAATCCTCCGAGGGCAAAGCACTGCAGAGATGAAGTGTGGCCTAACTACTTAAAAAAGTGTTCTCAAAACGCCCACTGACTTCTTGTAAAGTTACGATAACTGAGACAAGCTAGAACGTGTTCGCCTAATACGTGGAAATGTGAGCTGTTTTGTGTGCTAACTACTGTTTGGCCTGTCAGTTTAGCCTGTTTTTAAGAGCTTGGAGGATGATTAAATGAAAAAAAAAAATGAAAAAAATCTGTCATTATTTACTCACCCTCGAGTAGCTCCAAATCTGTAGGAATTTCTTTGTTCTGCTGAACACAAAGGAAGAAGGTTTATAACCAGGCTGTTTTGGGTCACCATTGACTTCCAGAGTATTTTTTTTCCTACTATGGTGACCCAAAACAGTCTGGTTGCAAATGTTTTTCAAAATATCTTCCTTTGTGTTCAGCAGAACATGGAACTACTTGAGGGTAAGTAAATGATGACCGAATTATTATTTTTGGGTAAACTATTCCTTGAAAAAAGCTTTCACTTCAGCCGTTTCTTGTAAAGCACGCCAAAAGTCACACTTTTTTCTGTTGTGGAGGTGGTAAAGCGGTGTGAAAGTACTCTGGTGAGCAAAGGGTTTACAAAGGTACAGCAGAAACCGTACTGAGACAAACTAACGCCACTTCCTTACATTTAATGTCTTTACCTTTTATTTCTTAAGTGGTCTTACCGTTTCATTTCCTTTTAGTGGAAACTAAACATGCTGACATTAAGAAAACCTGATTTTTAGTCTTTTAATGAATTTAATTTAAAATAATTCATAATTAAATTTTAATTTAAAATAATTTAAAAAGAAAGTTAATTCTGTGTGTGTTTGTAAAATAATGTATATTTTTGCAGCAATAAATATAATGAATAAAGTGTTTTTGAAATCATTTTAACACTGGACTGTACGTGAAGGTTTGAGTAAATGTCTTTACAGGTTCATGTGAGCATTTCTTTGCGTCTCTGGCATGCCGTTAGAGTTCCTTCAGCAGATTAGCTGTTAAGGAGCTTTAGATGCTGTTTTCAACGTCAACATCACCTCAGAAAAACCTTTGTTGCGCTGTTTCAGCATGTGAGCTGCCAAAGAGCTTTATAGTGAGTGTACTAATCAAGGACTTTTGACCTTGGAGCAGATGGTTATGTGTGAATCAAAGACAATGTTTTGTTGCTTTTTTTATTTATTTTTATTTTATTGTTTTAGGTTGGTTGTATTCATATTGTGAGTATTTAAAAATTTGATTTTTAATGACGATATAAGAATTCGGTGTGGAAAACGGTTTATTATTGTGAAAATCATGTCAATACAAAAGGAAGTCTTAGTGGTTTATACAAAAAAGCCTGTAAAAGTAGATAAATATCAGCAACTGTTTTAGGGGTGTTTTATAGATCTGGCAGAAGTAGCTCATTGAGGAAGTCCTCTTTTGACTGCCACTGGAAGGAAGTTCACTGTAATCTTATTTGAGTTGATTAGTTTAGCAAAGCTTTCCTTTTTAGAAGATAGGGAAGTTATGTAGACGAAGGGCATGAATACATGGGAAGTAAGAAGAAAAAAATCTACTGGTCTTTGATGCCCTCTTCTGGATGGTTTACTTGATTGCAACTAGCAATGAATAAATAAAAGTGATTTTCTTTTATTTATATATATATGTATATATATATATACACTACCGTTCAAACGTTTTAGAACAGTAAGATATTTAATGGTTTTTAAAGATGTTTCTTCTGCTCATCAAGGCTGCATTTATTTGATTAAAAATCCAGAAAAAAACTGTAATATTGCGAAATATTATTTCAATTAAAAATAACTGTTTTCTGTGTGAATATATTTTAAAAAGTAATTTATTTCTGTGATACAAAGCTTCATTACTCCAGTCTTCAGTGTCACGTGATCCATTCAGAATTCTAATATGCTGATTTATTATTATCAGTGTTGGAATGTGTGTAACTGTGGCAACGTCTCAAAGATGCTTCGAGAAACCTACCTCCAAAGCTCCTTGAAAAAACTAGTGCAAGTGCACCTATAGCAAAAGCTGTTTACACACAAAGGATGGTCACACCAAATGTTGACGTAATTTAGCTAATAGAAGCTATTTAGTCTATGTATGACATTAACCCTAACCCTTTTTACAGCATTTTGCAGAGCCTAAAACTTTTAACAGGTTTTTTGAAGCATTTTGAAGATCATGAAGCATTTTGAAGAGCACTATCAAATTGACCACCAATGTTTCTCTTAATTCAGATTAATGCTGCGATGAATATGACCAAAAAAAAAAAATTCAATCTCATATATGTATTTATAGTTTTGGGTCAAATTTAACACCAATTTTTTTAAAAAACTTTTAAGTTTTGTTTGTTTGTTTTAAAGATTTTCATCACATTTGACAAAAAAATTTTTTCACTTTTTTAAAGATCGATCCCCTCAGGTGTCTGAATAATTTTTTTTTTCCCCTAGCACTTTTTAGACAGTAGTTCCATTATTTAGCTCAAGTTCTGTGTTGGTTCAGTGGATCAATTACGGTGTAAAGTTCATCAATATGTACAATGAGCAGATAAAATATTTCATTTTAATTCAATCAATAAAGAAGGTTGATCAAAAAGACTTTTTATAGCAGGTATGCTAGGGTAAAGGCTGTATATGATTGCTTCATTAAGCTTATTAAGCTTCATATTTATGTGATGTAAAATTGTGTTATGTTATGGTATGCAAAAGCACGTATTCTGTTCCGCACCCCAGTCCAATCGGAAGCGGTAATGCACCTATAAGTTGGTTTGCCAACCGCCAATAAACACCAAAGAAGAAGAAGAAACTCCTGCAGATGGCGCTCTTTTCCAGAGGCGCTGTCAATCATCTCCCGAAAGCGCCGAAGAAGCGTTACTCCCGCCGCCGCACAGAGCAACAAATCCAAACTGGCGTACTGCACGCGAGAGCAACGCTCCTTTCCAAAAGAATCATCCCACACTACATCTGTGCTTTAGTACTCTGACGCATTTGTAGACGTTTGCCGCGGATACAGCAGAAGTGTCGCTGGAGGAGCAGCAGAACTGCCGTTATTCATTGAAACCCTTCTGTGAAGTCAAACACGCTTGATGGCGGCGACAGTGGAGGAGCTCTACCGTAACTACGGCATCCTCGCCGACGAGAAAGAGGATCTCAGCAAAGTAAACAAAGATTCATGTCACTTTGTTGTCCGTCTGAAGGAAAAGTACTCGTTAGATATTTAAATTGGGAGGGGTTTTATTCATTTAAAGGCTCAAATGTTACGCGGCCTCCTCCAACGTAACGTTAACGTTACTAGCATGTTAGCGCTAATAGCTGACTGCAAATGTTTGGGGGGTTTGAGTAAAAAAAAAAGCTAACGACCATGTGCGGACTATTAGGGCTGCTGTGCGTGTATGAAGGGTTTATTGCGTTTGTGTCTGATGAATGATTGGTTATCTTTCTCCTTAAAAAACCTCAAACTATCACGTTTAGCCAAGGCTAATGTTACGCTGTGCACGCAATGCGTTCGTGAATGTGCAGTCCTGCGCTCAGACGCACTGGTGAATGATTAACAGCTTAGGATGAGGGAAGAATAAGTGAATTTACACAATACAGATATGGTAGTTTTTAATTATTTTGGAAGAAAACAATCTGATAATGTTAAGACATGTTGTGTAATAAGAATTTTCCTAATATTATGTTTCGTTTATTTAATTTTACTTATATAGATAAGTATACGCTAACAGTCAAACGTTCACAATGATGTTGAGTGTTTTTGAGATCTCTTGTTTTTACCAAGACTGCATGTATTTGATCTAAAATAAATGAAACGGCAGCTAATATTTTGATATTACAATTTAGGAGAGTTGTTGGTTGAATATATTTTGTAAACTAATTTGTTCATATCATGGCAAAGCTGTTGTTGGTCTGCAGTTATTTACAATGGGTCTTATTTTTAACAATGCTGACAACTGCTTAATAATTTTGTGCAAATGTTGAAAAATCTTTGTCATCACAGGAACAAATTACAACTTAAAATATCTTCAAATAGAATAGAACAGTTATTTTATTTTAAAAGTTTTACTGTTTTTTGGAGCAAATGAGTGCAGCCTTATTGAGTAACTTACAGTTATAAAGTTTTTGTGTTTACAATGACTATTGTAACTCCTAAACCCCTTGTCGTAGACTCAAAATGTTAAAGGTGCCATAGAATGATTTGAGAAAATATTTTAAATTGTTCTCTGATATGTAAATAGAAGGTATGTAGCTTAAGTAAGGGGAAAAAATGCCCAGAAACGGT
>JAUMHG010000079.1:8722729-8740489 GCA_032359395.1 Enteromius anoplus | reverse complement strand
TATATATATTACACAAGACTCTTTTAGTCTTGTTTTTATTATTATTAAAATTTTTTTGTGCAGCTCATCTCTGCTTATATTAAAATATCATAATTATAACATTTCTCCTTCTCTCCTCCAGAAAAATGTGCATTCTACTCGCTTTGTGACATACTTCTGTGAATTTGTTCTGCCCAACCTCAGCCTGCTCACCAGCCCTGTAGCAGAACTGGACATCCAGCTGGAGGTGTGTATAATGAGCTGAAAATCATGGTCAAATGTATAAAGCTTTTGTCGTTTTTACATTTTTTTGAATACTTGTTTGTTTTAGCAGACATTAATAGAATGCTGTAAAATAAACGTCATTTGTTTCTGCTTCACAGGTACTAAAGTTATTAGCAGAGATGAGTCCATATTGTGGTGACATGGACAAACTGGAGGTCAATCTCAACATGTTGTTCGAGAAGCTACTGGTAAAGGATTATGTTGAACTGCTGACCTCACACAAGAATTTAGAAAGCTTTCCACTTCAGCCGCATTGTCATTAAATATCCGCTCATGCTGTGGTTTTGCCTGTCTCTGTCCCCTAATGTCTCCAGGAGTTCATGCCCCTGCCTCCAGAAGAGGAGAATGGAGAGAACGCAGCCAATGAAGAGCCCAAGCTGCAGTTCAGCTACGTGGAGTGTCTGCTCTTCAGCTTCCATCAGCTGGGCAAAAAACTCCCTGACTTTCTCATCGACAAAATCAGCACGGAGAAGTTGAAGGACTTCAAGATCAGGTCAGTTTTCTTTTTCAAATAAGCGCTGTTGTTTTGAACATTCTGTTTAGAAAAGAAATGTGGAAACAAATATATTAAGCAGCACAACTGTTTGATAATTATTCTAATAAGAGAGAAATTATGATTTTAAAAAGTTCAGATTTGGCAACAACAGCAATAAAATGTTGGGGTAACACGTTATTTCAAGGTGTCCTTATTACATGTACTTACTGTTATACTAACAATCAATTATGCATAATTACATGCAAGTAATCCTAACCATATATTAAGTACATGTAGTAAATTAAAATTAATACATATTAAAATGTATAATTACTCTGCAACAAGGACACCTGAAAAGTGTAACCCAAATTACATTACAACAAAGCAGAAATTTAAAATTGTAATATTTTAGAATGCTTCTGTTTTTACTGTATTATGGTGGAAATAAAGGTGGTTTCACGCTGAGAGTGATGCGGAAAAATGAGGTGAATCGCTGACCAATGTTGCGTTCACACAGAATGATTGTTGGCCTTCTGTTAATTCAGGCCTGTTTGCTAGGTGGTGCCAACCAACAATTCATTTGAAATTTTATGTACGTTAATTAGGGTTGTGTCGATAGACATCACGATGCTGAGCCGGCATCGCGATCCTCCGCCCCGCCGCAGCAGCAGCAGCAACCAGCTCACGAAAAACACACTTAATCTATGGCGGCAAATCTATGGCATTAATAAGCGAGCACATCACTGATGCTGGCGAGCGTGGGAAAACGTTTCCGCGAGAGAAAAACAGATCTACATGCGAAGGAACGGGTTGGCGAGCTAATTTCAAACCCTCGCGCGTGCTTGATATGTCATCCGCGCGCAATTCAAGCACTCGCACGCATTCATTCCTGCTCTCAATCTTCTCTCACCTGCTCGCGCGAACACTGTTATTTTTGTCAGTCGTGGGGCGAGGCTTGGTGTTTTAGTTACAACTCCCCTCCCCCAACAACCGCCGCCTTCAACGATGATGCCATCGTCCATCGCGATGTTTCACATCCCTAATGTTAATTATACTGCTTGTAATAACTTCTGATTGCAATCTGTTGAGTTTGATTCTATATAATAAGCAGACACATGCACTCTTTGTATGTTTAGTAATGCCAGTAATGTTATTAGTTATTAGTTATTACTTTGGAGCGGTTATTATTCGAAAAGAACGAACCAGCAAATGTCTCAACTGACCAATCAGAATCAAGCATTCCAGAGAGCCGTGTAATAATGTGATTTTAATTCTATTATTTTTGTGTTTATCTTACAGGCTACAGTACTTTGCACGGGGTCTCCAAGTATATATTCGTCAACTGCGTGTTGCTTTGCAAGGCAAGACTGGAGATGCTCTAAAGACAGAGGAGGTATGATTTGACATTATTTTTACAGTAGTTTTTGATTTGAAAAGGGAGTTATTTACTTGCTTTATTATTTTAATAGTTTTTTTATTGCATTTATTCATGTTTATTCGTCCAAATTTACAGAATGCTTTTGAAAAGCCCTGCAAAATTATGATGAACGATGTCATACGTGTTCTAATTTTGTTTCTTCACAGAATAAAATCAAAGTTGTGGCTTTGAAGATCACCAACAACATAAATGTTTTAATCAAGGTAACATTCCTGAAATCTCACAATTAAGTCTTTTGTGTTATATCAAATTTTGACATAATCTCGTTTCTTCCGTCTTTCTCCAGGATCTGTTCCATAACCCTCCATCCTATAAAAGCACTGTCACTCTGTCCTGGAAACCGGTGCAGAAGGCTGAGGCAGCAGCCATCGGGTACGTGAGCACATCGACCTGATCAATCAGATCACAGCTGATGTTCGTTTTTTACCATGATCTCTGTATATCCTACAGCCAGAAGAGGCAGTCAGGAGAGGACATCGGGGCAACAGCGACAACAAAGAAGCTTCCCACAAATCTGCCCAGACGGGACGCCCGACAAATATACAACCCACCCAGTGGGAAATACAGCGCCAGCCTTGGGAACTTCTCTTACGGTGAGCATCTTAGAGAAACCTATTCGATAGCATATGAATTAGCATCCGTGTATATAACTGATCTCATCTGTGCCCTCAGAACAACGAGGAGGCTTCAGGGGCGGCCGAGGAAGGGGCTTCGGAGGAAGAGGAAACAGAAGCCGAGGCCGGATTTATTAAGAGGACTGCATATGCTTCTATACCCACTACAACACAACAATATCAAACACAGTTTCTCCTGTCTGGTCATTCCTGCATCTCCCATCCCTCCATTAATCCTTTAATCTCCACATTATTTCTTTTTTATTCTCGGGTGTGTTTTTGAGAATCTGCTCACATCCTCTCGTCACCGGTTATCCCGTTGGTTACAAACGTGTGGGTTGTTTTTCTTTCTGGATCATCTTTGTGGAACAAAAAAAAAAAACTGCCAAGGTGCATTTTCTTTTTTTTCTTTTTTTAAAGAGTTTTTGTATGGTGACATGCATCCTTTGTATCTTTTCTTTTTTTTTTTTACTTTTTAATTTTTCAGAGCTTTTGTTGGGTCAAAAATCACAGATTTGTAAGAAGTAAAAAATTAATATCCTTCTGAATTTTATCAAACTTGTGTGGGTCAAATCTTATGCTGTCTTTCTTATTTCAGGACATAAATATTTAAGTTTGTATGACGCCCCTTATGCCTTGGTGTTCGTTTGTTAACTTGATTACATTGTTAAAAGGTTGTTGTTTTTCCAAGTTAAGTGAAATATTCCACTGAAAATGTCCTTTTAGAGTAGGATTGCCTTGTATTTTCGAGCTATTACAAAAACTAATTTAAGGAACCAATCGTTTTTCAAATATTGCTTGCATAGATTTGAGTTCACTTTCGATTTCAAACATTGTGCATGCTTAGTTTGTAGGAGATATTTAAATGTTTTCAGACATTTATGTATTACAGCTGTTGGTTTTCATTTCAAACAAGATTTTTCACCCACATTAAATCTTTTTTGCCTTTTTCAACAGATTGTTGGTTGCTTTGAATATTAATAATCAGTAAATATAGTAAATGCCACGAATTTTGCAGTTATGTTAAATATCCATATACTTCACACAGTTAAACTGTATTACATATGGAATAATCTCACCACTAGATGGCCATGCAAGTCCACAATCTAATTCATAATACCATTTTTCTAGTGTTGTGCATTTAGCAGTCATTGTCCACCTATATCTCTTTTATCCCTAAAATACATAGGCTTTATATATGCAGCATGAACGATACAGCATACAGCTATGTCACATCTTAATCATCTTGATTGTGTGTGAGAGATTTTTTTTTTCTTCATTATATCCATTTAATGCTGGGTAATACTGCGAAACGCTTGTGTTGGCGGTTTGGTTTAGTGGTGTAGGCCAAAGAAAGAGTAAACAAATACTAGCCCAACTTATTCACAAATATAGTGAGAGAGGGCAGTTTCGACCATAAGAAATATGATGACACACTATTAACACGTGATATGGTATTTGTGCTACGTAAGATGAAACAACCGCTTCGCGTGAGGTGTATGGCAAACGAAGCATTACACAGACGGATTTGAGGGTTAAATCTGTCGAGTTTTTTTCCACGCGTAAACAGGTGTGTCGTTCCGCGCCGTTCACCGAACGCTAGATGGCGCTATCAGACCGCGGGAACGCAGCACCCGGCGCTCGTGACTAGGTATTTCCCAAATCATCCGCTGTAGCTCCTCAGCTCCACACGCGCTCTCCGAAAGAGATAAAGCGACCGAATAAGAAGCCTTCTCTTATGATCTCTTACGTGTTAAAGACGTGCTTTGCTTCGGGCGTTTAACAAGAGCGGAACGATTAAAGAGCAGCACGACAACACAGACGGGACGCAACAGTAGGCGTCTGATAGTGATCGGCTATTTTTGTAAGACGTGATAAATCGATGGACCAATCAAGAGGGGGGCAAATAGGCTGGAACAACAAGCGTACGATATCAAACAATATGTTCATGGTACTGCAGTGAGCAGGTGGGGCAGTGGAAAACCACCACAACAAGTCGACTAATTAACGTTCTTTGCATTAATGACCGTGCCACTTTAATACAGCCCAGATGCTTAACTAGCAGGTCACCTGAGGCTTCACCACCTCTCTGTTTAATGAAAATCTTATTTAATCTAATCCCGGTCATTTTCATGACGTTATAGGAGCCCTGCGTTTTTCCCGCCAATGCAAAGCTGTTTAGTGCATTGCTAATAATTAACCACAACACCAGTACTCGCTGACACACAGCATAGTCCGATTCCTGAAGGAATGACCTTTAAGAGCCGTTTATGTTTTTATTCAGTATGTAGTGCGATTTTCTAAAGATGTACTCAAGTGAGTCGGTTGTTCTCTGGTTATGAAATCGGTGCAGACGCATTTCCAACTAAATGACTCATGTGAACCGATTATTTTAAGTGAAGCAAAAGCACTCTCATAGTCTGATTCCCGAATGAATGACTCATGAATCCATTCATTATAAGAAATATAGCGTGATCAGTCTGATTCCAGATGATTCGTCTAAACCGATTCTTACATAAAACATATGCTGCGTCCGAAATCGCTAACTTCCCTACTATATAGTACGTGAAAAACAGTATGCGAGGCGAGTAGTGTGTCCGAATTCATAGTATCCGAAATTCAGTAGGCGAGAAGTACCCGGATGACCTACTGTTTCCGGCCGAATTCTGTATGAATGGATCTCGAACGAACTACATCCGCCATATTGATGATGTCACGTGTCACGCGTCGTCACAACAGCGCTACAATTCAAACTTTCAATAAGTCATCCGTTTATTTAGATTGTGTTAAACAAGTGTAATTTAATTACAATAAACAACCTTTTCTTCCTGAGGTGCTTACACTTAAAATGAGCCGCGTCTCCACTTTCTGCCATATTTTTTAATATGACGCCTTCTCTCCCGGAGCCTCATGGGATAGGAAAGTGTTCATGGTATGCCTACTACAGAATTCGGCCGGAAGCAGTAGGTCATCCGGGCACTTCTCGCCTACTTAATTTCGGATACTATGAATTCGGACATACTACTCGCCTCGCATACTGTTTTTCAAATACTATATAGTAGGGAAGTAAGCGATTTCGGACGCAGCCTTTCCTATCCCATGAGGCTCCAGGAGAGGAGGCATCATATTAAAAAAATGGCTGAAAGTGGAGACGCGGCTTATTTTAAGTGTAAGCACCTCAGGAAGAAAACTTTGTTTATTGTGATTAAATTACACTTGTTTAACACAATCTAAATAAACGGATGACTCAATGAAAGTTTACATTGTCGCGCTGTTGTGACGACGCGTGACACATAACATCATCAATATGACGGATGTAGTACGTCAGAGATCCCATTCATTAACATAGAACGTACTAGTTTAACGGTCGGTCGGTTTTAAATATAGTACCTACCTAAGCAGTATGCGATTTCTGACGCAGCCATACAGTGAGACCAGAGTAGTTTGATTCCTGAGCAAATGACTCTTATGAACCGATTTATTTTAGAGAATTAAAAGCATGACCAGCATAGCCCAAATTCATGTACAAATATAATTTAATAGTACTAAGAAGAATGACTATTTTCAATAAATTAAAAGCTTTCAGCTTGACTAGTGTATGCCGATTCTCGAATGAACGCCTCTGATAAACCGATTCTTTCTGCTGAATTGAAAGCATAGAGTATGACCAGTGTTGTCCGATACCCGAGTAAAAGCGTTTCATATACCAAATCTTTTATTAGTTAAACAAAAGCACACAGCAACAAATTATGATAAGGTTATTTATAGGGAACCCTTAATGAATCATTTAGAGCTGTTGCGGTTTTTATGTCGTAGTAACTGACTGGTTGGTCATATATCGTGAAATAAAAAAATTCTATATATTATATCTATTTTTTCATTTATGCCACCCTCTTAAAAATCAGCTTTTTCAAGAACTACATTTATTTCTGATTTGTTATGTTTGCACTGATGAAATCTGACATGATCTAATCGTTTGGCTAGAGCCCAACCAAAGTGAGTAAACACGATAAAAATAGCATTTCTTATGTCAAACTGTCCCTCCTTCACTATTTCTGCTTCTAAAGTAGAACCATTAATGGAACAGTTAACAACTCCTTCGTGAAGCGCAACCAAAACCAGTTCAGTTCCCAATAAAGCACACACACAATGCGTTCAACCACACGCCATCAATTTGAGTGTGTATGCTTTTGTTGGCAGCAGAAGTCGAATCGTCGCACCTTGCACAGACACACGACAAAAGTACGGCTGCAAGAAAAGAACGCTATCCTCTTTTTCATGAAAGACTACCATCCGCCCTCTCATGTACAATGCCTGGAATAGTAACAGCACTGCCAGGCTTACTAAATATAGCAGCCAGTGAGTGTTAACATGTCAACTAGGAACCCGAAAGAAGTGGTTTCCACACGTGTGGCTGTTGTGGCTACACACAATGCTATAAATAGACTAATAGCCTATGCAACATGTCTTCAATAACTTATAACCCTCCATCGAATTGTTGCGCATCGGTGTCAAATCCCGCACATGTCAGCTTGTCTAAGTTATGTTAACCGTAAATACATTTTAATACCTTTCTCTTTCGCGTAGGCTTGTTATGTAATAGGCTATGTATGTGAATGGAAACAAGGGGCTGGATGAAACGTGAAGGATCATGCGATGTGGGCAAAGCAGCAGCTGAGAGATGCAAACAAGGCAGGACCCTTTGGCTTTTCGCTGGAACAAGTTAGTTATTTGCTTTATGCTGCATCCAGGAAGTTTCAGTCCTAGCTAACTTTTGAATGAAGGAATAAATAAATTAGCAGAAAGGGGGTAATGATTTAACTTTATGGACGTGCACATGAAAGCCCGGTATGATTTTCTTAGCACGTTACGCAGGAGGAACATCATGTGACAGCTTGCCCGTTCATAAATATTCACCGTCCCTATTCATACAGACTCTTCTCTTGAGGTAGTCATTGTGCCTCGGCTCTGAACCATGTGATTCTGATGGGGGTGTTGGGGGGGGGGTTCTATAAATAGCTCTATAGCTCGGCTTCCATTGACATCATTTAGGCAGGAGAGACGGAAAAATAAACAGAGAGAAAGGGCTATAAGGGCGGAGATTCTTAATCTGAGCTTGAAATTCAAACAAAATTTTGATTCCCCTCTCAACCTCTCCAATAGAAACCCGCCAGGGCAGTGTCCGTTTCCTAGAACATCTACGTCTCTGCCCGCGGTGGAAGATAGGGAGGGAGGGACATCAAACAAAGGAAAAAGAAACGTGTGACGGACAGCCAAAGCAAATATTTTGGATTATGTTATTAATGGGAAC
Organism: Enteromius anoplus; assembly: GCA_032359395.1. Lineage (NCBI taxonomy): Eukaryota > Metazoa > Chordata > Actinopteri > Cypriniformes > Cyprinidae > Enteromius > Enteromius anoplus. The sequence continues at coordinate 8,732,387 of JAUMHG010000079.1, read as the reverse complement.
TGGAGGAAGATCATGGGCAAGACTGCCTGTGTGTCATTGTCTGTCAACAATAAAGATCGATGACACGCCGCCATCCCGGCAAATAAACTTCTGCTTTGATACTGATGGGTGAAGAGCATATTGAACATCTGAGCAATGCAAGACTTGAGGCTTAACAAGCGTTAGGATTGTCCTTCATAAATGCGATTCGTGCAACACAATTATCGGTTGTTTGTCTAATGCGCTGTGAGAAAACTGGGTGTTTGTTGGCCAGCACATGTAAATGGGCCAAGAGACCCATTTTGACCTCCAAACTATACATATGAGACATAAAGTGAATGTCTTGTTTGGTCTTTAACCTATAAGACTCAAGACTGGCACTTGTGGTCCTTTCCAAAGCACTCAAATCTCTATTCAGATAGTGGAGCTGTATCCAAGACAGAGACTTGAAAGAGATTTCTTTCTCGTTTTTATATATATATAAAATGATGTACATATATATACTATGGAAGGCATTCATTCATTTTCAGGGTTATGGTTGTCAGGACGTGATGAATTAATGAATATTTATGAATTTAAATATGCATTTAACGATACCTTCGTATTGCAACATTTATTTTAATGGTTTAATTTTATAGTAATTTGGACATCCATACCATATATATTTTACAATATAAAATTAAATAATATAACATTACTATCTTAAATTAAAAATCTTTGTTATAATACAATATAATATACATTTTAAATTGTATATTATACATTATATATTTTATTATATAATTATCAATATTAGTTTTTAATTCTATATATATTTATATACTAGTGCTGTTAAACAATCGCATCCAAAATAAAAGTTTTTGTTTACATAATCCATGTATATTTATTATGTATATGAATACAACCTCATGCATGTATATATTTAAGAAAATATGTTATGTTTATGTACTAAAATATAAGATCTTATAAAGATTCTTATAAAGCATAATATAAGTTTATAAATGTAAATGCATGTACATATTTTCAAAATATATTCTATATGTGTGTATGTATATATACATAATAAATATTCACAGTATATATATTTTTTTTTGCATGTGACTACAGCACAAATATATATAAAAAATGTTCATGATTTCTTTTACATTTTCTCTTTTATTTAAAAAAATAAATGCTTGAGATATTATATAATTAGATATGTTATATATTAATTTAAGATAAATTATAATTATGTAATACATTTATATATACATATATATATTCATATTTTAAAAACTTGTTTGCTCTTTTTACAGGTTTGTGATTTTCACTTTATACCAGTAACTCTTCGAGACTGCTGTTCCTGTCAAATTTGAGGTAAGGTGGGTTAAATGAGGAGAAGCTCTGAACGAGCTCAAGCCCACACAGCCGAAATCGAGGTATTTTTAGATTTAGCGGAGGGTGCAAACGTCCAGCTTCATTGTCAGATCAAAGCCGCCACTTATGGCACTCCTGGCAGAACACTGATGTATTTTAAGGGAAACATGATGACAAATGTTATATTTACGCCCTTGATCTTATTATTTACCTATTTCCAGTTCCCCCCACACAACTCGTCACCGCCCGCTCATTCACGATCCTCCAGTTTTAGCAGCAGGAGTCCGACAAACACTCCGGAGCATCCCGAGTGACGCGAAGGTAGGACTGTTCCTGCACTCCGCAGTACGTGTCGTTCATGAATAGGAGCTTGTGTTAATTCATGCACTTGTAGCTAACATGTCAGAGCGATCAAAAGGTGTCTGCGTGTGTTTAATATAGCATAAACAGCCTTTGCGCGCGTAAAGCGTATTTAAAGTTAGGGTTTGGGGGGGAAACACTGCATAAAAAGCTGGATGCGATATTTCAGCACCACGGACAGCGACACGCCAGCCGCAAAAAAAAAAAAATAATAATAATAATTCTGCGCGACTTTTTTCATGTTTCTGATTATCACAGTACGTAATATAATAAATAAAGAAACCAGTAAAAAAAATCATACTGTTATAAGTAGATTTTCAGACCAGCGTTAAGTGAACATCCACTAGTTTAAACAGCTCTCGAATGGAGTTTGGCGACACCATGCGGTAAGACACTCATCCCCCCCACCCCCCGCATGTTTCTACCGCACTGGTCAAATGAGTGTACTTTGTGTTCTGCACATTGAGTTTCAGTGTTATGCTTTGCAATCCAATATTTTGAGAGCTTTGTGTGACTATAGCACGGTCGTTTATAACGTAGCAATCCAGCTAAAGCTGAAACTGCGAATTTCAGACACACCTCTTCATATAAACGAGGCATCCCCAACTTTTCGCCCTTAATTCTTTCCCTCAACAAAACCCCAACATGCGCAAATCAACTACCAGGGATATATAAGCTAGTGGTGCGCGTCTGCCACGGAATCCATTGGCAAACCAGTTTTTCACGATGCCTGGCGACTGCAAGGAGTGGTTTCGCTCTGGGAAACCGGGGCTGTGGTCACTTGCAGTGCGGACACTGTCCGTCTTTCACCTATTCAGCCCGAGCCATTTTCATTAACGCGAGGTTGTCTGCGAGCACAACAGGGACGGTTGTAATCAGCAGCCATAGACTGTGAAGTGGGAGAACCTAAACGTGACGTCAATGCCTAGTAACTGACGCAGCCCTCAAAAAAAGAGAGATTCTGCAAGCGTTAATTATCATCGTTTGTGTACTGCTCTAAAGACAAAACATATTCCGCTCGCAGTGCAACTGATTAGTGCTGTTTGCGCGCGCGAGTCCGTCTGTGTGTGAGTGCGTGCGTGCGTGTGTTTTCTTTATGAGCAGCGAATCCGTCCCGAGTTTCCAAGCGAAAGTTGCATGGAGACACGCCGCGTAAGACGCGTATAATAAAGAGGATGGCGAGCAACGTAAAGCAACAAGGAGAGCGGGAACAACTTGTGCTGAGAAAGCGAACGTTTAAGAAATATTTAGCCCATAAGAGAGAGGGGCACTAAAGCAGTTCGTTTGGAAGAAAAAAAAAGCACTGCAGCGATGCATCGGAGGCGAGTCGGAGCCCTTGCATGGAGTTGGAGAGGCAAAATTAATGTACATTACATGCACTCCACGTAAAGCTCCTGAGCGATGTCTTTGTGAGTGTTTTTTTTTTCTTACTGGGCGCTAAAAATAGCATCAGTGTTTGATCGTGGTCCAGAAATAGGCAGAGGGTATCACTTGTATAAAAAGGGACTGCGATTCTGAGAAAACTTGGACGTGTTGCTGAGGTTAGATATGAATCAAGGGCAGTATTTGCTTTTCGTCTTGCTTGTTGTTTTTGGTCACGTATGATGGTTTTGCACTCATGTCTGTGTTTCCCCTGCTTTCAGCCAGGGCTTCCCGTACTGGTAAGTACACATTCGCGATGATTTCTTTGCTTCCTTGACATGTTTATTTGATTTCTTGCACGATTTCTTGCATGCATTAAGTAACGTGCCATTCCCTCCACCGAACACCACCCATTTGTTTCACGCTTGTTGTGTGCACTTCTCAAACAGGTGCTCTGTTGTTTTCACCCACTTGTTAAAAACTAAATAAACCACTCTCTCTTCAGACCAGGAATCTCGCGAATGGTAAATAAGTGTAATCCAAATCCAAACTCCTTTGTTTGACGGCGCTGTTGAGTCGTTTTTTGCCTCTTCGCTACAGCTGAAAGTGTGAATGGAAACCGATAACACTAGAAGAGTGAGGGGACATATCTCTCAAAATTTGTGAAGAGGAAAATAGGCTAAGAAATATAGATGAAAGGCGCCGCGCCAAAAGGAAAATCACCAGCAACAGCCGACGAAAGAAGCCCTGGTGTGGCGTCAAGGGGTTCCGTGCATCCAAAATCGCCCTTAAATGGTCAGCCCTGTTTTGGGCATCACCCGTGAAAGGGATGCCACTCGGCACACGTTCTCAAAATGCAGCTCAAGTTTTTCCTTTTTTTTTTTGTGTGTGTGTGCGTGTTCCCGCGTGCGTTGTTTGAACACTTCCATCAGATGTGCTCGAGACTGTGTAGCTATAGGCGGATTCACATGGATTACTCTTCCGCCCACGTCATTTTCATTATACAGTACTGCAATCGACTGTTTTCTATTGCTGTGGACTATAATACTGGTCTTGTGCCAAAACTAACGCGTTTGTGCAGTTGCGCAAAACAATCGCGTTGTGTTGTTTTAATCAAAGCATCTCTTAATAAATGTCTAATTTCAATCCTGCAGCGTGCATAAGTGCCTTAAGCGATCGCATACAGCATATGTCGAAATGCTCAAAGAGGGTTTAAATGGTCGTGTGCATGTATTCAAACGCCAAGTTTACACGTGAGTTCGCGTAAATACTTAAAAGCGTACATGCCAGAGTAGTGAGCCCAGGAATGACCGCGAATCTTTGCAGAAAAAAACTCATTACCTTGACCTTTTCAAAGACACTGTGGCTCTCTATATACCTATCCCAGACATAGCAAGATCTTCTTAAGTCAAAGCTGGCGTTGTAAATTTAGCGGAAACCCGGTTTTATCCGAGTCGTGACTGCTATAGTGAGTAATGTGCGCGTTGGCTGCGTCAGGAGATGCAGTCGCTGTGCGGTGCAGACAGAAGGGGGAGAATCGTGACTGACTGGAGACGTCCGCAAATGATTCGACCACCAAATAAAATCCTCATAATGGTGGCACCTAGGCTTGATTTTTTTTTTTTTTTTTTTTTTTTTTTTTTTACACCTGTTACATATCAAGCCATATCGCTTTTGCCTAGCCACCTCAACCTCCCCTTGCACCACGAAGGCGCAAGAAGAATATCAGTGATTAAGGGGAAGGGAGGGGGGGATCTTGGTTCGGGATGAATTTAGACTGGGTGGGGGGAGGAAGGGAGGGATGGGAGGGGGGTGTCCAGATATAGATCGTGACCCTCCCACTTCGTATAGTTTCTTGCATAGTTTCAAGAAGAGACACTCTTTAACAATTTTGACAAATGATCGCGTGGATGCAAGAAAAGAACTTCTCGGGTAAGTGAAATGAAGTCCCATTCCACAGCTGGGTTGAGTTTTTGGCCAAAGTACATGCCAGAGGGACCCCACTTTTTCTGTGTTGTCATGTCATTATTAATTGTTTTCCTCAAGTTATGAGAATTTAACGGCTGTCGATGCATTTGCAAAATGTTGTTGTTGTTGTAAAGTTGGATGTAGAACATTTATGTAACCATTTTCTGGTGCCAATCGCTTAGTAACGCACCATTGTTTTGTTTGTTGTGCCTGCAGGCGATGATGCAACTGCAATGTATAGAATTTGTTATGTTCTGTTGATAGTTTAGAGACCCCCGTGTCCTCACTGAGTGGTATCAGCCAGTGAACTCTCGGTGGTCATGCAATGAAATTGCCTCAGAAGCCTGTCATGTTGTCGTCGTCGTGCTGGCGATGTGCTGTTTTGTTTTACATGCACGTTAGAACCCGACGCCTTCAAAATGTTAGTCGTTTTGAAAACGACCCTAATGTCTGTTTTGAATGGATTCATGACGATGTACTTGCAGACATGAATGCACGCCACCCCGACGTGGTGTGCGAGAGACGTAGCAACCCGTTTTAGAAACCTTACATGGCGAACGAATTCGGCTTCAAAACAGAACAGGATAAAAACATTTAATGTTATTGTCTTACACGGAATATTTCTGGTCACTTGCGCCAACTAGGATACAATTTGGTTTCCCCTTTCTTTCTTTCTTTCTCTTTTTTTTTCAAAAAGGGGGGTCCCTATATGAGCAAGAAACCGATTGGTGGATGACGATTTTTGTTTGCGCCAATAAGATCTCTCGCTGCTCTCTATTTATTGCGAGCAGATTACAGACTGCTCTCTCCTCACCAAGAGCGCTTCATCTGCTCAGTTCTCCGGCATCACGAACCAGAGAATGTATTTCATAGTAGCAACAAAACGGCGAGGCGAAAAGAAACGAGCTCAATGGTCGCTCTGTCATATCTGTGTCTTTGTTGAGATGCATTAATCGCAGCGCACGTCGGTTGGCACGAGCGACCAGAAAAGCCAGCGAAAATAAACTACTGGGAAGGAGTGGATTCAGCACCGCGGACAGCGCTCGCACGCAGAATACAGGCATTTGGATGCTGGCTGCTCTCAAAGCTTCCCATGCTCCTAGAATGTGAATGAGTTGGATACAGTTCAGCCACGGAAAAGGGCTTTGCGGTCTCGCTTTTCCCGATGTCTGGACACAATAGGATTGGGAAACCAGAACCATGAACAAGCCACCTGGATGTCACTGTTTGATGTCACGGCCGTCAGACTGCGATTTGTCTTTCGCGAATCTTTTTGCGGTCTGGGCTTGCTGTTCATAAGTATCTAGCTGGGAAGCCCTTACCCCAAAAAGCATTTGCGGAAGGCGCATTCACCGATTGATGCTCTATACGATGCGTGGATTAAATGCTTGCATTATTATTGTTATTACTGATATTATTATTACTGTATTTATTTTTTACAAACACTTTGTTATTTTTTTATATATGTCATCACTGTATTGCGGCTCAAATGTAAAGCCGAACTTCTCTCCCACTTGCGTCCCCAAAGTCTAAGATCCCTCCCTGTCGAGAGTTTTCTGGCGTCTCCATTGCCAGAATATTTTCTCTCGTTAATACGATTACAAAAAGTCACCCAAACAAAACCACAGTTCCACCAACGAGCCTCCCAGTTTGCACGTGGGAAAACACAGTGGTCCATTCGGGGAAGAGAGAGAGAGAAAGAGGGGTATCTCGTTAGTGTGATATTTACTTAGAAGCAAAACAATGTTGAAATGACCCCACCCTGTTCGCAATAACATATAAACTGTATAACCCTGCCGGACGCAGTTCTAGTTCTACACAGGTTTAAGATTTAAATATCAGCCCATTGACAGAGTCCCAGTGTGTGTGTGAGAGAGAGAGTGTGTGTGTGTGTAAGCGAACACGTCACCGTAAGTGCCCAAAGACAACAAGGTTTCACCCAATCTCCTCGGTTTCTTTTCTTTTATTTCTTTTCTCTCCCTTTTTTACACACACCCTCGTTCCTTCTCTCTCTCTCTCTCTCTCTCACACACACACACACACACCGTATTTTGGAAATATGACTCCACGATGAAATATGACACACCTACGCACACCCAGGATATAACATGTAGACACATTGGGTGATAAAGTTTTTATGCCATGCAGATCCAGTCCATTGAGAAATTCTCAGCATCTCAGAAGTGACGTGATCCGTGTCACTACCATCTTCAAGGAAGGTCCCCCAAGTACCTCATAAGTAATTTCCCGTTTTCGGTGACACTCACCTGTCCCCTGGCCTATATGCGAGAGGAAGTGCAAATACAAATGCCCCCATTATAGGCTACAGTATTTGGAAAAGGCTCCAAAGTCCCTTAGTGACGACAACCCTAAATTCCTTCAGGACAGACAAACATTAATTTCGTGTTGCCTCACACATTATTGCATTATAAGAAAGATACATTGCATTTGATTATATGGTTTTAAAATTAGAGCAATTAAAAAAATGACGTGGAGAGGAGGTCCTCCTGAAACTGACTAAGAAATATTAGAAAACGTTTAACTTTTAAGGAGTTTTGCATATCATGTAAAGCCTACTTTTTCCGATAAGCATAAAAGCCTGAAAAAGTTGTTCGTACTTTTAGAAAACTAATTCGAGGTTATAGTGAAACTTTACAAAACCCTGATACTAAAAATCCTCTTTGCTGACAGCTAAATGTAAAAGGCAATAATGTAAGAGTTTGTTTTGAGTTTATTGAAGTGATTCGCTTGATGCTCACTCTAAAGAGGCAAGCAGAGACGGAAGGGTGATTTACAGGTGTTCGGATGAAAAAAAACGGCTTAATAAACCTAAATCATTATATCATATTTTACTGCAAGAATCCCTGATGAAATAGGGTTTACAAATATCATAAACCTGTTTAAACAGCATCAGGAGGACGCTTTTTACGTGTATCGTGAATAAGGTTTTCTTTATTTTTCTTAAACAGCATCTTATTTCTGTTCATTTACCTTATACCAATAGTTTCTGTCATTTCTACTCGATTTAAGAGTTTTCTGCACGGGGGGCTGAATTCCGAGTGGTCAAAAAAGTGCAAGACACTTATAAGTTAAGCTAGCGATTGCTGTTAACAGGCTACAGACATTTGTACTGTTTTTGTACTGTTATTTAATAACTGGTGTGAGTCTCGTTAGTGAGTGAGTGGTATTCTCGTGCTCTGCGTGTCCAAACTTTTAGAAAAGTGCACCTAACGTGCGTGGCGTGGACGGAATGGCACGATGTAGCGGCACGTGACTTTTCCCTCATTTGTTTTTCGCCTCATTATCTACTGCTCACAACTTTCTCCAACTTCACTGTTCACCAAACATGCCTTTTACATTTTCCAGAAGATGTCGAACTGCGCGTTTAAACGAACCCACTGCTATTTATGTGCAACTTTGTGTTCTTGTATTAGTGCACAGGGCTGGACAAAACTTGAGGAGATGCCTGAAACAAGTACGGAGGGTGAAATGAACGGCTGGAGATCGAAGCAAAGTGCGCTCCCAAACCGGGGTTGCTCGTGACGTCACTGTCTTCGTAAGTTCATTCTCTCAGTCTCAGCCCTTTGCGAGAGTGGCCTCTGTCTGTGTCGTTGTCTGTCATTAAGCGTTTAAAAACCGCAGCAGGGACCTATTTTTTTGTAGATTACTCAGTATTACAAGGTTTTAACCTTTGTCATTTTTATTCAAGGGGTTTAGGCCTGTGTAACGTCTTAAGTGCTCCGGCTACAGTCTTCACAGTTAAACAGTCTGAAGGTTGAAGTGTAGTGCCCTATATAGTAGTGCATGTTCATTTAAAAGTCTTTATTTTAGTCGCACATGTTAGACTTAAAAGTTTTTTGTAGTTGTGTAAGTTTCAGCTCTCATTGCCTCTCATATACATTTATTACAGACTTGTATTGCCTTAGTCTTAAGTGAAATGAACACTTAAGTTATATGAGCTTTCCATTTGAGCTGCAAAATATAAAAAATGAAGCTAGGTATATATGCATTTGCTCGTCAACACTTTGAGTTTTTTTGTGGAGTTAAAGATCTTCGTGTGTGACTTTCAGCAGCATTTTAACTGTGTTGCTCATTGCAGGTTAATTTAGAATAATATGCAAGTTTTATTTTAGATAAATGTCTTTAAACTGAAACAAATATATAAATGGATCATAAAAATATTTATCACCGGCAAAGTAAGGGGCAGTTAACACAAGCTGGACGATACGACAGACCCAGAAGTTAAAATTGGCCAAGCTTTTTTTTACTGCTTGTCGTTCTTTCTTTCTTTTATGTTTTAACAATTAATGTCACAGTATTGTCTGATTTAGTCTTTAAACACTGTAAACTTTTTTAAACCTCCCAGAAAAAAAAAACACGACATGACGTTCAGATGCTGACAAATAATCTGAAACAAAGCATTTTAATTTTGAAAGGAATAGTGACAGATTACTACTGTAAAATCATAAATACTATTTTGTACATTATCTGTCTGTAGGTCATATTTAACAGACAATATATAAAATGTTTTAGTGAAGCTAGAGATGGATTGCAACACTGGCTATGATGGGCTATTTTCATATAACAGTTTATTTAAATTGCAGATGTAAACACTTATCAAATTCAATATTAT
>JAUMHG010000079.1:8645086-8676298 GCA_032359395.1 Enteromius anoplus | reverse complement strand
AAAGTTTTTTGGGGGGATTCATTTTTATTTGCATATAAATGCAAATAAAATACTTATTTAAAATATACAGAAATAAAACGACTCAATATTTTTTTGTCAAAACTCCTGTTTTTTAGTTATCATGTTTTTATTGTGTTAGATAGCTAGTATTGTTTAGTTATTTTTTTGCATAATCAAAATTAGCAAAGAGCAATTTGAGATTAATTGGAATGCATTATAAAACTATTATTTTATTATACATTATTATATGTATATTTCTTTATATTTCTTTTGTAACATTTTAATAATATAATGAATCTTTTATAGGCTACAGTAAAAAGGTTTCATTGAAGTTAAACATTTTTTATGTAACCATTACAATAAAGAACCTTAATGGAAAAAAACAAGAAAATCATAAAGTTAGCATAAAATGGAAAAGAAAACCGAAGTAAAGTCTAGTTATGACTGTTAATTACATAATATAATGAACGGTTACAGCTTCTCACAATAATGATCACGCATAATCTCAAATGTGAGCAGGTGTTTACACTGTGTCCACATCACAGCACAAAAACACATTTCATCAGTCTATCCGGACTCCCTCAATGTCTGAATTCTATCATGTAACAATAGCATCTCTCTCACTTGCCTTCTGATCTAGTTACATTATTGGAAATTGTGCCTCACCATCCAGCTGGGGATTCTGCAGTGTTGTGAAAGACTAAGCTTGGCACCAGTATGGTGTGACTGGGCTTTATTTATGTGTTTCGGGGATTACCCTTCAACCCACTGAGACAGACTACTTCTTCATCTCTGTGTTTTCTGCCTGGAGAGACAGTATTTCAGTTGAAGTAGTATTAACATTAAATGTGAGGCCTATAAAGTAACCCAACCTGTGTGCTAAAATCAGGCCAGTTCAGTTTACAGGCAAAGTCGGAAAAACAGATCCAAAACATAAAACGTGTATTAAATTGTATTTCAAATAAAACGGCTTTGCAAAAACATACTTTTGTCTGATTATAATCGTGCATAGTAACATGTTTAATGTTGCTGCATCATTTTGGGATTTTTAAATGTTATGATAGCGCCACAATGTTGTGTTGGGGAAAGTACTGTATTACTATATTGCATTACTCTCTAAAAAAGTAACAAATGAAGTTACTTAGTTACTTTTTATGGAAAGCAATTTGTTGCATTGCCTTTGAGTTACTTTGTAAACCTGGGCAGGGTTTGCTTGTTTGTTTTTAATTTAAAATGTACATTTTACAAATGTAAATGCCCTTTGGTGGTTGGAAATTCGTGCATCTTCATACATTTATGCAAAACTGAAAAAAACGTACCTCTACACACGAATTGCTTTTGAACGTTGTCGTCACATATACAGCTTCATATTAATAGTTTGGTGTAGGGGATATTTCTAACATGACAGAGAATTTATCTTTAGTGACACTCACTGGATATTTGAATTCTGAACGGCCACAAAACGTACCTCAAGCAGCATTTTATAAAACACTGCAATACCTGAACCACGTGATACAAACGCGCCACAGTCAGGTATTAAACGTGCGTTCAAGCGCTCTGTGGACATTTCACTTTAAAAGTGCGGCGAAACATGCAGTAAGGTACATTATAACAGAAATGTCTTTAGAAGCACGTATTTCCAATGCGCCTGGGTTGTTTTTTTCTCTCAACTTAAGTATACACCTCAGGCTGTAATGCAAATTCATGTCTCTACAGTAGAGGGCGCAGCTCAAACAAACTGCATGAAGAATATGTCACAGGAGAAGAAAGTTCAACACTATTCTGTAATAACAAAAATTTAAATAAAGGACAAATGTGTCATTTTTGCTTAGTATGACTCAAGTGTCTTTACTGCTGACCTTCGATGATCCATTTCACTTACTCCAGATTTATCTCAACATGGCAACACGAGAGGCTAGAGTTACTTAATTGAAAACGTAATTCAGATATTTCCTTCTAAATGAATGCATTAGTTTACTAGTTAATCAGTAATCTGATTATGCAACTTGAGTTCATAACCCCCAACACTGGAGATAAATACCCTACATATACCTCATTGTTTCTGCATAAGAAAGGTTATGTGAGCGCATGCAAAATTACCTTTAACTGTTTTTTCCTTTAGAGGAACTATCCTTGTTCTAACTATCCTTGTATCTCTCCTTTCTGTAGCGAAGCGTCTCAGTAACCTACTTTGCCTGGTGTGGTTGCCATGGTGATGATGAGGTCAAAGAAATATGATGTTTTGAAACTTTCCATTCATTTCCACCAGACTTGTCTTGTCTCCTCCCATCCATTCCCTCTCTCTTTCTTAATCAGTCGATTTACATTTAGGCCTTGCTTATTGCATCAAAGCTCAACACACCCTTTTATTGATGTGCATTATTTCTGAAACTTTATTTCTCAGATGTTTTTCAGAAGACCATTCTTGCACTTCATAAATGTGAAAAAATATAAACATGACGCTGCAGATTCATCTAAATGCAGGAGTGCTGCCCAGTGCGTAATGTCCAGTGAACAAAAACAGCCTTCAATTAAAAACATCATGTTCCCAGCAGGCATTTGGACTGACCCCACTGTTCTTGGTTATATAACAGATTGTTCTTATCGCTTATTCCTTGCTGAGAGAAGATCTGATGAAAAATTTCCTGAAAAGGGAGTGAGTCTGTGACTCTGTTTTTGCATCCCCAACTCAAAATATATGCATATAATCCTATTCTGTGAAGGTTGTTTATTTCACTGTTGACATGGCAAAAATAATTCAAGTGAGTGGGCTTGAAATGTAACTGAATCATAAGAGGCAAACAGTGACTCATGATTTTAGGCTGGTGTTTATTAAATATATTGCTAGTGACCAGTTTTGTTGATGGGAATGAATGATTAAATAATGAGGAAAATGAGGGATTTAGCCCTTTTCTTGGTTATTGTTAGATCCACGACATGACACTCAACAAGCTAGATTCTGGGGCGGTGATATCATAATAAGGTGTTTTACATTCGTTTTCCTGCTTGTTCACCCGCTTTGCATCATTGAAAGTGTTGCCTGTTCAAGGCTGTCTGGGTTCTGCCTGCAAAAGTATTTGTTTGCTGAATCCCTGACCTACATTTTTATACACCGTGAAGCAGAACCCTTTGGGCTTTGGGTCAGAACCAAAAGGCACATAACTGGAAGCGCTGTGTTGCCCTCGTTCTCCCAGTGTTTGTTCGTTTTTCTCATTGATCTGTCTTAAAACGATCCAGGATACTGAATGAGCAGAGGGTAACCCATTTTCACACTCTCATTTCCTCAAACCATCAATGGGGGCGGTTGGAGATTGATGACATGGAAGAAATTATTAATAATATGTGTTTAGACAAAGAAATTGATGTTATTTATGGTGTTGTACTTCATTTGTACTATGTAAACAGCCATCTAATAATGTTCTGTGTGGATGCAGGGAGATTTGTAATGCTGTAGAGTTTCTGACATTTGAAATTAATTTCAAGTTGAAAATGTTTATCTAAAACCATTTTGTGTGATTATGACTGGGAACTTATCTGGGCCTTCTTTTAATGCGCTGATGACATTTCCATTCTGTTTACAGACACTGAGATAACCTAGTTTTGTGCCAAAGCAAGCAAGTCTATTCTCCAATGGCTTGATGGGATGTAAAATCTTTCTTTTTTTACCATGCCCTTTACCGTGGAAGTCTCTTTACAAGAACTTTGTGCTGCATAAAAATGATAAAAATCTGGAGTCACTGACCTAATTATCCTTAATGTTTTATTATAAAATATTAATGTACCTATTACAAAATTGGGTTTGTAATAAAGATTTTTAAAAGGCATTGCTTTTATTCAGATGTTTTTGTCTCCACTTTTGGTTTTGTATATGAAGAAACCCTAAAGCAGCATTGTTCATTGGTTATATTTTTTAAACAGTGTGTCTGGGCTAAAGAGCTATTAGTCAGTACAACTTGTTCTCTTTTATGTTTTTTTATTTTTCCTTAACAGACCCAATGACTAATGCCGTCTGGGCAACAAACTAAATTGTCTCCATCATCCAAAGATAAAAACATAAGAACTTCAATTCAACCCATAAATGGTTTCTGCATCCTGAGCCATTTGACAGAATGGGGGTGAGACAGACCTTTTTTCTGAGAAAAATATAGGGGGTGCTTTCAAATTCTGTTTATGTGATAGGCTATGGTATAAAAAACAATTACCCATCATATTTATGACCATTAGCAATAAGCAAGCCACTGTTCTTGAAGTCAATATCTCTTACCATTGGCCTATTAATATCTTTTACTCATATTATTCATGTGAAGGACAAACTGTGAAATTAGAATTTAAAGCAGTGCAGAATTATGTTGGATATTAAAACAAGAAATTGTAATATTTGAGTCCTAATGTGAATCACTTTTAAAGTATAGGCAATTACTGTGATTGTTAAACATACAGTATTGAAAAAGCATCAATTTAAAAAGCTATAGCAAAAAAACCATGAGTAGAAATAGTGATTAATTATAATAACACTATAACAATATACATTACAATACATTAATAAGCAATTCAACTAATTTCCTGTGATATTCCTGCTCAAAAACACTATGTTTAATCGCGTTGTTCATATAACTTTAATTTCTGTCCAGTAGATGCCAGTAACACATGAATAATGCTCTGCATGCTAGGCACGAGAAGAAGCTACTTTTATTGACGTGCCTGTGGACCAATCACGGAGAGAGAAACGAATGACGTCTTTGTAGTTTTTTATTGCTGGGACTCTTTGGTCCTATCACACGACGCGAAATGAATGACGTTTTTAAAGTTCGTTCGCTCTAGCCAATGGCATTCAACGAATTCCGAAGCGCGAAGAGTTTAAGGGAGAGAAGAGAACGATGGCTAACGGAAGCTCTGAAGTGTAACAAAACAATACGTTCAAAATGCTAGTTTTATAACTTTCCGTTATCCTTAAGTTAGTTAATTAGTTAATTTCTAACGGTTTCGTGTTGTTTTAGCTCAACAGCGACGGGAATCATGACTCGTGCTGAGAAAAATAGCGTACGTGAGCGTTCGTTCGCACCAGCTGCTCTCGAGATGTTTCTTGGTTAGCGTTTATTGACGTTTTAAAAGACGTGACGTCACTTTAAGTGTTTGTTTTATCTGGTTCTAAACTGCTCTACATGTGATATTTGATCGCTGGAAGCGATAGTGTTTTGCACGACAGCTCTTTAAGTCCAGCAATGGCCTCTCAGAATGTGGTTTTTGCTATCGATGTGGATTATCGACCAGAGGAGAGCAACGGTACGACTGGAGCCTATCAAAACCACCTCAAACAGTGGATACTAAGAGTCCTGCTCAGTTTGGGACACAAATATGGGCTGGAAAAAGTGCGATGGGGTTATAAATTCTTCCATTCGAGGACTGTGAAGAGTGCCACACTTATAACTAGAGGATCTGATTTCAAGGAGCTCCAGGATAAGGCGTTCAGTGAGTTCGAAGAGGAGCTGCTTGGCAAATTCAGTGTGGAAGGAAAGTCGCCCAGAAATCGGGAAAAGTCTAACAAACTGAGACCCAGCCCGGCCAGTTGTGTCCAGAATGCCTTGAAGGAGATCCTTCTAGACTTCCAGTGGGACAGACCTGATCTAACATCTCCCACAAAGGTCACACTGAGACCAAGAAGGTCGAGTAGAAGTGGCAGAAATGTCCCTCTGCATGACTATGACATGTTAAGCGTTGACAAAAATATCCTTTTTGTCGTGTCTGAGTGTCCACGGTCCAAAGCAGAGTTGGAAGACTACTTGTGCGTTCGTAGGGATAACAGTAGACTTCACAGAGACATACATGAGCAGGTGCTGCCCAAAGGTCTGAAAGATATGCTTATGCAACGGAAAGTGGTGCTTCACTGGGCTGACTCGGGTATATTGAAGGTAAGTGGTGCTCTTATAGAGTTCCAATGGATAATTGGGGTTTATATCAATGTTTTTGACTACATCGTTTTTTGTTGTTGTTTTAAATCAGGCTAATTGTGTGGTGGAGGACTACACTGGCATGGAGACGTTGGCAGAGCTTCTTGGGCAGGTTTGTGGGCAGGTGGTGCCCATGCTGTCTCCCTGCTTGCCATTGATGGACCAGCATTCACTCGATTTGGGAATAAATGCCTTTCCTATAGAATCGGCCAATAGCTACCTTGAGCTGTCGGAAAGAATGCACAGACAAGTCTTTCCTCCTCTGAGTGGATGTCTTTCCTGGATTGCAGGTAAATGATAAAATACAAACACACACACACAAGGACAAATAATTGGAGTTAGGAATTTAAAAAAAAAATTGTTTTTGATAAAAATGTAGCATTGTGGGATATCATTACAAATTTAAAATAATCGTTTACCTAAATGTTCTGTATAGAATATAATATATTCTATATTGAGAGTATTCAGTTGAGCAGTTGAGACTGCTTTATATTAATGTAGAAAAGGTGAGGTTTTTTTTTCAGGAATCATTGTTAGAAAGTTCAAAATTAATACATTTGTCTGAAATAAAAAATCTTTTGTAACATTACCAACGTCTGTGTCAATTTTGATCAATTGTCAATACAGGTGTCTTACAAACCTTTAAATAGTGGTGGATCACAGTTTTCACAAAAATATTAAGCAGCACAAGCAAAAACATTTGCTTAAGCACCTAATTAACATATTAGATTGATTTCTAAAGGATCGTGTGACAATGAGGACTGGAATTATTTCTTTATAGTTCATAAGTACATAAAATGTATGTGTATAATATATATGAAGAAAATATTAGGCCTAATTAGAATTAATAATATATTTAATAAATAACTGGATTTCAGCTTTTCAACTTTTTTTATTTAACTCATTTTTATAAAGTGATATATTTATTTATTTGTGGCAGATGGGAACAGGCAGTCCTGTAGTGTGACTCTGGAGCCGGTATCATGCAGGCAGAGGTTTCTGCGAGCTCCTGTAAACGTGACTCTCAGAGGTATCTTGCAGGACCTGGACACACTCTCCCTCTCACGTTCAGCCTCCGAGAGCTGGATAATTCAGTGCACAGATGCTGAACTGGGTCAGGAGGCTTTTCAGCACTTAAAGCAGTTGTCTACTGGAGCATCTGCCATGGTACTTAATTGGTTATGTTGTTTTATAATAGGATGCTTCCAGCTGAGAAAGATGATTGCAGCTGCATGATTACATGCAATGCTGTTTTGTAATAGCTAAAATGTATGGACACCTGTGTGTGTGTATATAATATATATGAGAGCTGCACAATTTATCAACTTTATAATTACAGTTACATTTATGCATGTCACAATTACGTAATCGTTCAAAAAGGCAGTAATCTTTAAAAGTTAAGTTTTTCTGAGTGCTTAAGATGTTTTTTCTTTCTTTCTACAGGTTATGTTAAGGGTTTTTCATTGTTTTAATTATAGCATATTTATGCATTTTGCTTTATAATTTTAAGAAAATGAACCCTAACCAATCCAATAAATAGTTTATATTTGAGGCTTAGTTCTATAGTGTTTTTAACTTATTTATTTTCATAGAAATATATGACAATAAATTGTTTCAAACAACGTTGTTTCCATATCTAGGCCTTTGGGTCTTACCTTAATGTAGTGCACATCCTTTGTGTTTTTGTAAGTGTTTACCTTGTGCAAAGATAAAAGCAAAAAGAGTTTTTTTTTTTTGTGTGTATGATGGGTGGTTTCAGCATAAAGTACATAAATGTGTATATAATAATATATTTTTGCTTCATTGACACAGTTAGCAGAAGTGAGTGAAGGAGGTGTGGTGTGTTCAGCGGTGCTCTCGGTGCTCTCCTCCTGCACAGCTCAACTTACTGTCCTTCAGCCTCTGGTTGCTCAGGAAGACCAGCTTCTGCCCGCACACGTTGTTCCCTCGGACAACACAGACATCTCCAGTGACCTGCCTGATGTTGTCAGCAGTGTTCTCAGTGTCATGTATGACATCATGGAGGATGAGGATTACTCAGGTGTTTTTTTTTTTTTTTATATATATAATTTGTGTTTTTTTTGTGTCTTGTGCATATAAACAGACAAACACAACCTTGAGGTTTTGATCCTTACCTTAAAAAATATTGTGTTTTCCAGATCAAAGATTGCCATTGGTTCCAGACTGGGCCAATCAAGAGCTCAAACAGGGGTCTTGTTTAAGGAGAAATGGGCTGGTAGAGGGATGGTTTCCTTTGTCTGACCAATCAGGAATTAGCTGCCATTTAATGGAATCAATAAGGTTTGGAATCTTTTACTAATCTTTTTTTTTGTTTTTGTTTTTGGAAAAGATTAGGGCTGCACAATAACAGATAAACTAGTAATTGTAATTATCATGTGAGAAATTTCACTTATCTGTGTTTTACATTCCAGTTAGCACAGATCAAGAGAGTGTCAGCTTGTATGCACAGTTTAATTTCCTTCATGTAGTATCATGATTTATTGTATTTAGTTTTCAGAACATTATTACTTTTTTCTTTTTAAAAAGAGTGCATGTGGAAGGTAGGTCATATAGGTGAAATTGAGTGATACTGGACAGAATGTGTTTTCCAAAAAAAACTCTGACTGGAGGATTTTAAAACCTGATATCTGGCAACCCTGAACATGAACGCGTGTGGAAGCTTGTTACAAATCAAGGATAATGCAAATGTCAAGTGAAACTAAATCATATTTTGATTAAAAAAAATTTTTAACTACTCTAATTTTAATGCATGTAGACAACAGTTATTTTCATAGGATCTCATAAAGACTTTTTAAGTAGCTCCTTCATGAAAATGTGTAGTAGTTTTTATAATATACTCACAAAGCATGTTGTGTAATTACAATCTGTTGTATTTATCAGTTTGATTTTTCTTTAGTTTTAGTGCATTTAACTGGCAGAAAGTGGAAGACAAAACGTTTTTACCTCCCAGAAATTGTCAAAATGGCACATTATATTTGGCATGGGCTATTTTTATTCTGGTACCAAAAGATCTGTCTACATGTACAGGCTCCTGAATGCAGCTCCAGAAGAAGAGAAGAGGGAAGAGGAGTACTCAGATACTCAGCAGGAGATCACCAGCAGTCTCTCAGAGCTCTATCAGAGCAGCACAGCTGGATCCAGTGGCAACCTGAGGTCCAAAAAGCGTGAGTGGAAAGTGGTCCTCGAAGTGATTGATGCATCATAAAACTTACTAAATCCTTAGTTTGTTTGCCTATGTCATGAACATGCAACAAAAAAAAACATGTTTTTATTAATAATTTTTTACCTAATTTGCTCTCGTTTTTCCAGGAGGTACACAATGCACACCAGTAAGGCAGAAGATGAAGACTATGAGTCGCTCTTTACAGATGCTGAACTTTGCTCGCTTGAATGTGAAGGCTCAGAAGACTCAGGGTGATAGCAGCTCTGCTGGATCTGCCAAAGGTGCTGAAAAAGGGGGCAAGAGATGTTCTGGTGATCGGAACAAGCCCGGCCTCTTGCGTAAGTATAGAGTCATTTACTTAAAAAAAAAAAAAAAAAAAAAAAAAAAAAAAAAAGCCTTAATGTCCAAGGTTTCCGTAAGGTAAAAATAGAACTGTTTTAACTTTATTGTACGCAAATTGTTGTTGATGTTCATTGACTCGAACAGATTTCAGCAGTGAGGAAGAGGTGCTCTCCCACCTGGGACTCGCTTATCAGAAAGCTGTGGAGAACAGATCCGTGTCTGTTCCCTCTCAAATCCAGGATATGCTTTCAGTTGTTAAGCCATTCATCAAAATTAACACTGATACAGAGGTGAGTCAGAGGAACGTGTACATTTAAAATGATTTAGCTTGGTTGCAGGCAACTGCAAATCATTGTCTTATTGTACAGGTTTATAATGAACCCTTCGAAAAGATCCTAGTCTAGTTAATTTTGTGTTTGTAGTGTAAATATATATGCTTCTTAATGATGTGTGGTGTTGATATGGTGAACCAAAGTCATGTAATGATTTAGGAAAACTGATATGCAACTAATATTTGTTTTGTACAATTTTCGTTTAATTGTTCATTTACCCCTTTCCCACCAGGCTTCACTCTTGGGTTTGGTGCAGAAGCATCTGTTGAAATCCTGTCAAGCTATTCGTCAGCTTTATGGAAATTCTTCAGATGAAGAGAGTAAAATCAGGGAGTAAGTATACAGACCAAATTAAATCAGTGTCCAGATGAAGTAACTGTAAGCTTGGAAACTCGTTATTAATGCAATGACAAAGTAATGGACTCAAAAATTGTTATTCTTTATACAGATGCCAGCTACAAGCTGTTCTCCGACTTGAATTGTGCAGACAACCAGAACAACAAGAAGAGGAGGAGGTTGTGGAACAAAGAGTTGAGGATGTAAGAAGACAATCGACCTTTAAAAACCTCAGATTTCATAACCAATAATTTAAAATTTTTGAATTGTATGAGGAAATCTATGGTTTGTGGTTGTTAAATAGAATGTTTGTAATTTGTTTATAAACCCCTTTCAAGGTGGCTGATATGCTGCGGATTATCTCCCGGAGTAAAGATGCTGTTTACTTATCCAAATTCATGCTGGATGAAGTTCTGCCAGTGTAAGTTATCAGCGTTTCAGGAGTATTCATGAAAATGCCAGTTCTATCCAAACACATTTAATAATGTGATCTCTGATATGTTATCTCCCAGGTTCCTGAACAGCATCCCTAAAGTCCTGGCAGATGTCTACCACAGTTTAGGAACTCAGTTGCCTGAGGCGCTTGTTGCTGTCCTGCCCTCTGACTTCTTCAGTGATGAGTCTATGGCTAAGGACAGTGTTTCTGTGAGTCCTTCACCTTTCTCTGCCACACAGAGCAATGTATCCAGTGTCGGAGATCATCTGGAGGAACTTCGCAATCGCTCTGCTAAAAAGAGGAGGTGATTGTCATGGAAAACAGTGTGTTTTATATTAAGTGCTTTGTGTGTAACAAAACAAATAAACCGTTTTCCCTTTTTGCAGACAGAACATGCTCACACGCCACAAAAGCATGACTGAGGCTCCTCAGGCACTTCGACAGATAGAAATGCCAAGAAAGTCCATACGGCTGGTGAGATTTCCTTGTTTTTATTATATTTCTTCCCATCTTGTCATAACTAAAATACTAACATGTCTATTTTGGAATACAGGCAAAGCCAAAACTCTGTGTCCCAGTAGAAAAACCTGTTTTGGAAGAACCACCACCACCTCCAAAGCAAGCGGTTCAAGGTAATTTGGCCAATCCATATTTAATCCTCAAGCTGTCCTATAAAGTTGATCTGTTGCACCTTTTTTTTTTTTTTTTTTTCACAGAGGTAACAAAGGTAAGGAGAAATCTTTTCAACCAAGTTGCCGTATCGCCCTCAAAGAAGTCCAAAATGCCTCGGAGCCAGTCTGTGTCAGCAGTAGAAGGACTTAAGAAACGCAAGCATTCACATGTGGATGATGATGGTAATTTTTATTTTTGATGGTAAGAGATTGTTTAATGTAGTGCGTGAACTTAAACATTTGAACTTTTACATTTCAGAACGACACACTCTTCTAACAAAGAAAGTATCTGAAACACCACTGCATAAACAGGTGTCAAATCGTTTACTTCACCGGCAAAGGACAGGCAGGTGAGTCATGTGACCTGATTTTTAAGTGGTTGTTTTATTTGTTTATTAATGCTAGACAATTGTAAGGGATCCAGTTTGGAATGTAATCTTTTCCTTCTCTTGCTGTCTTTGTCACAGAAGATCTGGAGAATCTGATGTGTGCATTATTGAAGAGTCTCCTGTCAAACCAATTACTGGTTAGTGTCTTAAGATTTTTGCCACAATGTCAAACATAGAAAGACCACTTACTATTTAAAAACTATGTTCTTAGACTTGAGGAGGAGCCCAAGAATTAAAAGCCTTACCAGGAGACACTCCAGTGTGTTCTATTCAAGCTCACAGCCACGTTCCCGAAACCTGGACCGTGCCATCTCCTCCTCTCAACTCTGCCACTCTGAGGGTAAAGGTGAGCAGAAAATAGCAAAAGTGTTTCAGTGGCACAGTAGAAAATAGATGTCATTAAGCTTCTTTATATAAAATGTTTAGTTTTGGGACATACTGTGAAAGAATGTGCCTGAATGATGCATTCTTAAAGTACCCTTGTATTAATTTTGCAGGAGGATTCAATGTTAGTTCTGTTAGGTCGCCGGTTCGGCTTCTTTTTGGTGCTGCCCAGTCCCCTGGTCGCCTACGGCACACTACAGCATCCTCCTCAGATCAAGGCAGCAAAGATTTGTCACTTAGGTCTGCAGTTTTTGAGGTAATTTCTCTTTCACTATACAGTTAATTAAAATATAAATGCTAAAAGAGTATTGAGTGTATAAGTCCTATTATCTATTTTGCATTAATCAATACTTTTTTTTTTTTTTTGCAGAATGAAAATAAAACTCCACAGAAGTTAAGATCTGATCCAGTAGGATCTGCAGTTGGGTGCAGAACCCCTCGGTCCCCAAGAACTCCAAACCGGACAGTTGGAGAGAATGGAATATCCCTGCGAGGGAGTCCTTTTCGGTCACCTGCTGCGAAGAGTTTAGTGGTAGAGACGCCCAAGAAAAGCCCACTCAAAGGGATACTCAAGACCCCAATGAAAAACCTTTTGGATTGTGTTTCACCTAATGGCGCTTGGCTGAGGAGCCCAAATTGTAGAACGCCAAAGAAGAGTGTGACATGGTCTCCATCTCCACGGAAACGCTTGACAGACAACCCAATAAATGTGCCAGAGTCTCCGATATTTACAAAAAGGTGCTCACCAAGGCTGCTTACACCTAGCAAGAATAGCAGCCCAGAGGAAAGGAAAGTTTTCAAAACACCTGAGAAAGTGCCCCAAAGAAAATCCAAGGCATCTCCTGGAACGATGCCTGGGGCACTTGAAATCCTTGGAAGTGTTGATCCGGAAACATCTCATTCCATTACGAGATCAGGAAAGATGAGGAGGACACTGAGCTTACCTTGCAAGATTACCGAAAAGTCTGGCGAATTAGCTTTCGTTGAGGAACAAGAATCTGATTCTGGGCCATTTCCTCTCTGTGCTTCACCATCAAAACAAAATATACAAACACCTGTAAAAAGCCCCAGTTTAACACACAGGATGTGCACTCGCTCTGGTAGAACACCTGTAAAGGAGTCCTTGTCTCCTAACAAGTCTCGAGATGTTGCAGGATCCAGTCCTTCGCCTCGTAAAGGTCTGTCTGCAGTAAAATTAAGTGCATCACCATCCTCTGGTCCTCTTAGATCTCGCATCCACCATCAAAGTAGTTCATCCACTACTAATATGGGAGAAGTCCCAGAGGATAGCAAAACGTTTTGGCAAAATGAGATCAACCATGGGAAAGCAGAAGAGGTGTCATCTTCAGACTCCCAGCAGTTTGATTATTCTGAATTCAGCGTTACCACAGATGATGAAAGCATTGATATATCCGAGGCCTCAGTGGTGAAGACCCAACTCACAGGGGGGATTAAGATGAACATCGCTTTCTCAAGGAAACCCTCTAGATCCTCAGAGGTTTTCGAATTTAAGGGAAAACAAGCCACCCCTGCCACTACCACGCTGAGCCGAAGCTACGGCTTCCGTCAAACTCCAGATCGGCGCCAACGCGAAGCAGAAGCACGTCTTGGATACTCCTCAGGAACACCAAAGATCTCCACCCCAAGAACAAGCCGAACTCCTGCATGCGGAAAGAAGTCTATTTCTCAGCCACTTACTTATGAAGTGGAGATGGAGATGCAAGAATCAGGCCTGCCTAAGCTAAAGTTGAGAAGGACCGATTCTTTCAGTGCAGGTGAAGCACCTGGTAGTGCAACCAAAGGCGTGGCCTCACATCTTGTGCACCGTAACATGTCAAATGTGAAGGCGCCACAAGTCGACAGCCCTCTTGCACAGTGTTCTAGGCATCCTGCCTGCATATCACCATCACTCTGCAGTCGAGGAACCCCTGCCAAAGGTACGCCTGGGAAGGGTGTACAGACGTACATATGTCAGTCGATCACTCCCACGCATTATCCGCCTAGTAGCCAATCCCCATTGGCATCCCCTCTGACTCCGTCTCCTCAAAGCAGAGGATGGTCAACCCCGGAGAACCTCAATAGTTGGCCTCGTAAGAAAAGAGCTCGGATCGAGGCTTGCGGGAACAAAGAGCAAGTCATCAAAGGGGTCCCGCTCCTGGAAAAGCCTGGGCTGTTGGTGGATCCGGAACTTGAAGGTGTTTTCTGTATTCAAGGGGTGGAAGAACTCAAGGAGTCGCTGAGCACCCCAGTCAGTCAAAGAAAACTGAGTTCAAGATCAAGTCAGGTTATAGACCATCAATGCTCACCAGAAGGCATGGATTGGACTGAGACTGTGGTTCAAGATTGTGATTCTAGAGACCCTACGAAGTCTGAGCATTTTGCATGGATGGGCAGAAAAGGTACAGTACAGCTTGGGTGCAGTTCATATCTTGTTCCTTGTGTTTCTGTCACTTGTTTGTAAACGCTGTGGTATGAATCTCTTTCAGTGGACACCCCAAAAGTAAAGAAACCTGTGTCAGCCAGTGGAATCTTCGCTCTCACTCAGTCACCTCTGTTATACAAGAAATCAACAGTAATCAATGAAGCAACACAACCTAATGGTGAGACAATAAAAAGTATATAGAACCAGGGTGTGAGTTGTCCCTCTGGTCTATGCATCCCTGCCTGGTGGGATGAAAATTATTCACAAAACGCACTTTAAACTCCCATTCTGAAAAAAATGATTTGTGATACATGATCTGATTGGATTTGCATTGAATGCAATGGTTTAACTGACTGAGTTTTAAAAAGCTCGGTTGATACTGTGCTTGCTCACTCTATATACTACATTCGTAGTTTAAATCGCCGGGGAATAACTTGCAATGTTTTTTTTATTATTGTTATTATTATTGTGATCACGTTAAATACATATTCAGTCATAATCAGATCCCTTAATGAGAGAGATTTCACCATTATTTGCCTCAAATTAGACATGCTTTTTTTGTTGTTGTTGGAGCTCTGGTGTAGCACTTACTGTATGTTCTTTGATGCATTTAGCTTTGGGGCTAATGCATATTGCAAAAGAAGTGTTTATAATAACCATTTGTACTTTGTCTCAACAGCATCAAATTCTGAGCTGGATATCTCCCCTCTTTGCCAGCCAAGAAGACGTAGGACAACTAGTAGGACTTATAGCCGAAAGAAACTTCTAGACTAAGTCAGTCATTTCAAAGGGTACTTTTGGTTGCCTTGTCTTGCACTGTTGTTTTACGAAAAATGAAGTCTTTTTATATCTGTTTTATTTGTCTGTTTTAGCTAACTTTATTGTCATTTGCTTGTATAATAATGCATTACCCAATATTGTCTATTTTTTATTATACAAATGCTATACTGTATGTCATTTGGCATCAGTTAATAACAGGATAGCAAGTTTTAACTGATCTGAACATTTATTGTAAAAAAGGTGGAAACATTTTTGTTTGCTTTTTCAGTCTAATGAAATCAAGCTTTAATTGCTCGTTTGTTAGTGATTTTATTTATTTGTGGATTTATTACTCTGTGGATTGTTTTTTTTTATTGAAGCATGTTTCTTAACAGTTTGGCAGCTCGCTCACGACATCTTTGTCATTGTGAAATAAATGTAAATGTAAACAGATTATTTTAATAAAGACTGTTCTTAAACCTTCGCATACCACTTGAATCAAAGATGTTGTTTTAGTAAAATATCTACTCTTAATAACCAGCAAGGGCAAATGTTTTGCATTGACGGGGTTATTAGTCATGATGTTAACATCTCAGTTGTGTTTGTGCTTAGAAAAAGAAAAAAAAAGAATGTTACTAGTAGAAAAATATTAGGCTTCTGATATAGACCACTTCAAAATGTGTAAACATTCGGGATGCGCACGCATCATGGTTGCAGAAAACTTATGAGAGTGAGGGTTTACAGCGAAAGAATTACAAGCATATGGTACTACATATTATAGAATATTTTGATTTAGGTGTTATTTTCATTAAAATGAATGTTAGTTAGTGGAATACGTCTTACAGATGATGAAAATAGGACATGTGTGTTTATGGCTGTAAATGATAATTATATCAGTGGGTTTGATAGTGTTCTCTAGTTTCATTTTTCACATTATCAATGCTAAAATTAAAAACTTTGACAACTTTTTATTTTGTGAGAAACTTTCAGAGGTTTTGCTTTGTCTTTGAGCAGGTTTAAGACTATGGGTTAACTACTGTTCCATAAAACAAACCAGTTAACCAAAACCTGAGTGCCTCAGTTTTCCAACAATAATGCATTGGGTTCAATATTTTGTAAATTGTCTATCGTAAATAGACCAAAATGTAGTTTTTTTTATAAAATGCATTGCAGAAATTAAATTGGACGACTTAAAAGGCAATTTTTGTACCCTCAGATTCCAGGGGATATGATTATTCAGCTTTCAGGTGATTCTATGCAAATTGTTTGTGATCCTGTTTTTGATGCCCAGGAGCCTGTTCCATAAAACAAGTTTACCAAATAAGCCAGGCTTGTTTTAATTAGTCTGACTTATTTTAAACCAAATCAAATGACAGCAAGTCAGACTAACTGAAATAAACCTGGCTTATTTGGTTTATTTAAACTTGTTTTACGGAACAGGCCCCAGGTTTCCTCTATGACTATGTACTGTTACTGTATGTATTCAATACGTAGTTGATGTGTAAAATGCAGCATCTATTATAGTGCATTACTAGAGCACCATGTGGATATCGTCTGTGTTTAGCTTCTTTCTGGAACAAATATGTTGATTTTTGGTTAAAGCATAAACCAATGGCTGAAGGTATTTTGTTCATGGTGAAACAAGATGCGATCATTAAATGTAATGTAGAAAAAGGTTCAAACCAGCACTATTGTAGGTTTAGTGGGCCTTTTATTTCACAATCCTTCCAAACGTACAAAAAAAAAAAAAAAAAAAAGTACAAAAAAGGAAAAATAATTCACCAAATCCCCCTTTTCCATGAGAAAGAAACATGTAGAATTGGTCTCAAAAGTGCAGCTCTCCAAGGTACAGTGTAGGGAAAACAATCTCAATTTGACAGATCTGTACCTCTTTCACTTATCTAAAAATCACATGGTCTGGCCGTCACAACCTTCCACAGTGTTCCCAGAGCAGCAGGCCCAAGAGAGGGCCGACATTGTGACGTGGGTCAGAGCACTCTCTTCACTAAAGATTGGAATATAATTTAAGTCTCCTGCAAAAATTCCCTCCTTGCTTGTTGGGCTGAGATGGTTTATAACTCTGACTTCTTCTTGGATTTCTTATCATCCTCTTGCACCACCACGGTGTTTGAGGCCTCTCTTTTCAGGTAGGAAAGAAAGTCGCTGACTTCACGACCTCCCTGATGGACAAACAAGACTTGATTACATTCACGTTTCTTGGTAGACTGAAGACTGAATTTCATTTCAAAATAAACACAAACCTCATATTTCTTTGGACTTTGCTTCTGACCAGCGGGGGAGAAATAGATTGTGGGGAATCTGAAAGAAAGCAGAAGGGTCAGATTGTGAATAAACCAGTTAGCAACAAGTCAAACATAAAAAAGCACTAGCATAATTTAGGTGGGGAAAAGATGGATTGTCACTACATACCCTCTAACTTCATATGGAGAGGGGACATCATTAGCGGTGGCATCCATCTTCGCGATGACAATGTTTGGATTGTCGGAAAGCTGTAAAATAAAGACTTTATGAAATGACTGTTCAGGTCAATATTTTATAGCGAACAATAACACACTCAACTTTTTTCTTCCTTTTCAAAGAAGTATTGGGTTAATCTTAGGGTAGGTGTAGGGAGGGGCTTTATTGTCCCAATAAGGTGGCATCCATATGATAATTTGAATTAAAATTTTAAATAAAAAGTTATTGCATACCATTTTATAATGTATCACAAAACTGAGATGCAGATAATTGCCACTATTTGCAACACGTAGTATAAATAGCAGAAAATCCTGCTGTTTTAATCTACAGCTCTGTGCAAAGAGGGGAAAAAGCTACTGCCAGAAAAATAAATAAAATCCTCACCTTCTCTCCAAGTTCTTTGTATTTAGGCTCCAGGCTCTTGCAGTGTCCACACCAGGGGGCATAAAACTCAATGAGAACATCTTTGCTGTCATCATTTACAATTGAGTCAAAGTTCTCAGCCACAATAACCTGGAATAATAAAGGAGGAAGTTCCAGGTTATGTGAACTAGCATTTAAAATATAAATATATAAAAAAAAAAAAAAAAAAAAAGGAATACTAAATTGGCTGACGCACCTTCACAGGGCCATCGTTGTTCTCAGGAATAGGCTCTGATTTGAGGTAACGTTTCAGGTTTCCATCAAAATAATCCTGCAGGAACTTTTCCAAGGCCTTTCCATCGCGACTGCAGATAAAACAACAAAAAAAAACAAATTTTTTTTTGGCTGCTTAAAACAAGGTCCTTTCTTAAAGGTGGTGGGAAAAAAAACAACTTACGAGAACTCCTCCTTCATGACGTATTTGTCTCCCTTGGCAGTACGAAGGCCGACGAGAGGCAGCTCTCCACTGCTGCCGTCCAGACCCAGCTCAGACACGTCATGGCTAAAACTGTTCTTATTGGCCACAGCAAAGCTGAGCTGCTTCCCCTGATCGAGGAAGCCCTTGGCCACCTTCATAACCCTGGAAACAGACACAAAAGTAATAAGAGTCAACATTTAAACACACTGTAATCTTAAATTAAAAATGTACATACATATATATATATATATTAGTGGTGGGCCGTTATCTGCGTTAACGTGCCAATGCTATTCTCTCTTTAACGATTCTGAATAATTCATAATCGATGTTTTTCCCGCATACAGCACATATGCGTGCTTGAGACGCACCGGGTTTCATTGCACAGAATTTGCGCTGAGACACGTGCACGTTGCTTGACTGTGTGTGCTTCCATCCGTCCCATTTTACTTTTGATATGTTTTTTTTATACCGTTTGGAATGCATTGGTATTATATGCACGAAACCTGCACGCTGACAGACTTTATCACTGACAGTCACGCGCGCTTTGTGTTTGTTTGTCCTGAAGCGGCTGTGGTTTAATGCACTTGCACTTAAATGCATGTTTGAACTACTTCTACTCAAAATATCTTGCTCTGACAAATCTTAAAATTTTGTAAAAGATGCATTAATATCTTAATTTACCTAGTCCTGGCTTAAGATAAGCCATGTTTGTGAAACTGGACCATTGTGTTGATAATAATAATCTTATTGATTTGAATTGTGAAACCAAGATGGCAGTACTGACAAGAAAATAAATAAACATAAGATTTAAAATAAATAGATTATTGGAATTTATTGTCAGTAGATTTCAAGTACTTTGTGTGAGTGTATATGTATGTGTATATATATAAGTTAAAAAAAAAATGTATACATATAAATATACACGTATACATGCATAATATTTCAACTTCCATATTTGCATATTACTTGAAATCTACTAAATATAAATGCCACTTCTATATACGCAAGTTTAACGGTCACTGAAAAATTCATAAAATAGTTGAACCTGTTCCTCCAGTAGTTGGAACCCTTGGGGTTTTTCTCATAATCCACATCATAGTAAGCCACCAACAAGTCTTTGCCTTTCAGCTGGTCTTTGTTGTCCTCATTCATGTGGGGACAGATGCCAAAACTGTCATACAGAAGGAAATAAAAAAGAAAAAAGAAACTTTAATATCACATATTCAAATCACCACATCACACAGACAAGAAATTTGCAAATGAGTGACCTATTTTACTGGTTTTAACAGTGACCATCAACTAAAACGTACATGTTATCCTGAATGAACTTCTTGATCTTTGGGCTTGTGAATTTGTCCTCAGTGAATTTCACACTGGCATCTTCAAATTTGTTGCTGAGATGAGGTGGTCGGAACAAAATAATGCCCCTGCAACACACACACACAAAAACAAAAAAGATTAGAAACAGGATGAACTTTTCTGCAAAACTGAAACAAAAACCAATAGGAACAAAAATGCCACATACTCTCCATCAATGTCATGCTTCTTCAACAAGTCCTCTACGTTAGTGTGGGCGAAACGGTAAGACTCTCTTAAAGCGCTGGCGGCCTTCAGGAACTCTCCCTGAGCAGCACTTCCTCCATCAGCGAAGAATCCTGGACACGCAGATAACAATTACATGTAGTCAAGAGCACTGATGCTAAAAGTGTAATACAGTCCAATCAGGCCTAATTTGAGACAGTAAACATTAATGTACAATACCATCACTTACCCACAACACTGGCATCACGGTCCCCAGTGTACTTCTGAAATTCAGCCTCACTTTTGAGCTCCACCGAGGCTGGACCTGCCTGCTTCTTCAAGTGGCTAACAATTCCATCTGGTGGATTGAAAAAAAAAAAAGAAAAGACGAAACAAAGACACATTAACATCTGATAAAGAAACTACATACAGCATCACACATGATACAAGAACACACCTGCAGTCCTGGGACCGTCGTAACCACCAGAGTCCTCTCCGCCTCTGAAAATCTTCAGGGTTGGGTAACCACTCACACCATATTTGCCGCACACGTTGGAATTGGCGGTACAGTCCACCTAAATCATGTTAGAGAAGGACATCAAGAGCAACCCACCACCACACACAAGTCAACACTTGAAAAAAGAAAGACAAGTACACTGCAGTATACTGTAGCATGCACCATTAATACAAGTATATGCTGTGTGAGTGTACGTGTGAAGTGGAAGCCTTTGACTTCAAATGAATTTTCCCTTACACTATCCAAAAGTCAGTAGCTACAAACAATTGTTTAGTAACTTCCCGGTGAGTAAATGGCTGCATTTTCATTTTGGCAGTGAATTTATATTTAGGTATTATTAAAAATAATGAAAAAAAGAAGTTTATTCCAGGTAAATTTGCAGGGTTTGATAATACCTTAGCAAGTGGGACGATGCCTTTTAGTCGAGTGGCGGCTGCCTCATATTCAGGGGCAAGACGTTTGCAATGGCCACACCTAAAAGTGAAGATGACACATGAGGTTTATTTGAAAAATTTGTGTTTTAATACACTGATGACCGATTTGTGGATTTCTGGCTTTTTTTTTTTTTCTTTCGAACTAGAATGCCCTCATAACAACAAAAAACAAACAAAAAGATATAAAGCTCAATAAAGGCCAATTTTTGCTTTTTAGGTAAATTACCCCGGAACGATTTATAACAAAAATCAAAGGCACTGCAAGTCACTGATAAGTTAGTCTGAGGTTAGTCAGTAACGCTGAACTACGTAATCTGCGTCAGCCAATCACACACGGCCAGCAAAACTTCATCGACCAATCAGAACGTTACAACGGAGGGCAGCCGAGCCTCCAAACATCCGTGTTACCGCCCTCTTCTGCGATTTCTATCTGATTAGCTCTGAAACGTGAGACAAATGTTAAATCAGTTTTAACGCACTTTGAGGATTTATTCTGTAAACCTGCAAATTGTGTTAAAAATCCAGTTTTACAAAGAGAACATACAACCGCTCATGTCGGCCTTCACATGCAGAGCGCGTGTTCTTAAAGAGACAGGTGACCTACAAATGAGAATTCGCCATCGGTGAATCATGTGGACTCAAACCTGTATGACTTTCTATCGCCACACAGAACACATGATGAGACGTTATGCAAAATCTGAGCGACTAACCGGCAACTAAACTACAAACGTTACACGCCACTAGCAAATAATAGGCAAAGCTCCAAACCGGAAGTGACTGGTATGATTAGTTTCCTCCAAAACTATGGAGTTACGTGGATTCATTTTGATCCCAGCGAGCGTTTAAAAGCTCTTATGACTCCGTATACATCTCTAGATTCCTTATTAGGACCTCACTAACTCGTATACTTCTAACTTGAATTGAAAAGCACTTTGTGCAGTTACTTTCGCTTTAGCAAACTAGCTTTGCAGTGCAATTTAAAGCCCTGGTAATGCACGCCGTTCCCAAATACAACATTATAGGCTTGGAATCTAGAAAAGGGCTTAATTATAGTGATTATTATCTAGAGTACGTGCTAATGCATCAACTTTTCTAATGTACATATTTTCCTAACTGCATAAAGAAACAAGCGCTTAGGAGCCAGCATCGTCGCACACTCACCAGGGTGCGAAGAACTCCACCAGAATAAGGTCATGATCTCCGATTTTGCTGTCAAAATCATCATCTGTGTACTCCAGCACGTCACTCGCGCGCGCGGCCGCTGCAAAGGCAGCGATAAACAGCACAGCCAGCATCATTTCAAACGCTTTTCAGTGCAAAAGTGAGGGGAATGATTAATATCCCGGTAACTTAGCCCTCGATTAATTGCTTTTTTTATGTGTTGTTGTGAAAGGAAGGAGTGCCCAAGAGAAAGGCCCACTGGATCTGGCACCCTGCACTCAATGAAAGAGAAAGCGCAGACGGACGCACGGATGTGCAAACCGGAGCTCTTCAAAGTAACCAAAGTGTGGCATCTCACTATTGGGTTTTCAGCAGCGTCATTCTGTTGCAATCAGCCAATCAGAAGTCGGGAAACACACACTTCCGGGTGGGGAAATCATCCTTGCACGTTACAAGGGAGAATAGTTAGATTTGTTGGCTATTAAAGTATACAACGTCTTAAATGACCAAATTTGTGAAATGAACTCCTTGTCAGATGTCAGACGTGCCATGTGGATTATTCACAAATCATGCTGAAAACAATGATTTTTAAATAAAAAAAACTTGAATAAAATGCATTTTAATAAAATGCTATTAGTGCTCTTAGGACCTCACAATAACAACTCAGCATTTATGTTAGGCTATGTGTATTTTTCTCGTGCAATACATTCTTGAATTAATTACTGTTCATAAAAATATAAGATCTGAAGTCTACATAAAGTAATGAAGTGCCTTTGGCAAAAAACAAAATTGAGTGTTTAATCTTGACACTCTATTCTCCAATGTGATACTGTTCAGTGCTTTGAAACAATCTGTATTGTTAACAGCAATATATAAATAAAGGTGATTTAATTAATTTGCGATTCAGTTCGATTCATTCATTCACTCATACACTGAATCGTTCACAGTTCATAACCAAAAATATTATGGGTGTACTTTAATCTTTTTATTGGAATGAATTGAACATTCAGTGCGCATTGACATATATTTTATGGATGAAAATCATTGTATGAATTATCTTGTGTGTGGAGTTTCCGAACAACTCTTAAAGAAAATTTAGCCTATATCCAAAATTGATTTTAATTAATTGATTCATTGTCTCTTGGAGCATTATTTAACTATTTATTTTTTTACAGACGCATGTAGCCTAAGCAAAGTAAACGGTACGGTAATGTTGCTGTGTGGAAAAAAAATAAATAAATTTCGCTTAACATTTATAATTAGGAATTACGTTTTTTTTAATGTATTTATTTTTTTTATTTAAATGAAAAATATCTTTAAAGAATGAGCCCTTCTGCTCCCTACAGGTCAGTTTGCAAATTTATATTTTAATATAAATTAATAAATCAATGGGTCACCTAAAACTTCAAGCGATAACATTTTGACCGTTAAATTTTGTCTGACGTCATGCGCGTTTCAAATAAATAGGTTTAATTTCTGTTGGCTGTACTTTTTGCGCCCAGAATCAGATAGTCCACAATGAGCAAAAAAAACCTGGAATTAAACCAACACGAGGACAACATGTCCAGTGAGGAAACCCTTCCACGGAAAACACAGATTATTCGATCAAAATTCATTAATATGTTAGATTCCTGCGATCTTCTCCCAGAGCGCGAGGAGCACAAAGCCAGACCAAAACACACCGTCAAGGATGTGACTGGTAAGTTATGTAGTAGAACTCTTGTTTTAAGTGTTATTAAATTGCATCGTACTGCTGACCGAAGCTATATTACTACGTTTTAATATAGGCTACATAACTAACATTTGTTAAGCATGTTCAACTATAACATATATGTCTGACTTAACACTTATGCACTGTTGAGTTGTAGAAAGAAAGAGAGACAAACAGAATATCCATGTGACTTTAAGTGCAAACTCCAATTTGTAAGTATATAAGAGCAATCAAAGCAGTTTTTAATCATCTGTCCTACAATGAGTCTTACCAAATCCATAATATCACTTCACACTAGCCATGCAAAACATGACAGAAACTAATACATGATAACCATAGGCCTGCAGATTAGGCTAAACAGTAACAAACTTTTAAAATGCCAATGCTAAAATTACAGGCTGGTAACACATATCGTAGTGCAACCAGGCAGTCAGCACAGTTTAATTATAAAATATTTCATACTAATATGGTAAAACAATGAGTAGTAAGCAAGTTTTCATACTAATAC
The DNA here is from genome assembly GCA_032359395.1 of Enteromius anoplus. Taxonomy (NCBI): domain Eukaryota; kingdom Metazoa; phylum Chordata; class Actinopteri; order Cypriniformes; family Cyprinidae; genus Enteromius; species Enteromius anoplus. Next base: position 8,651,924 of record JAUMHG010000079.1, on the reverse strand, counting down.
AGAAAGAAGTAGGTAAATATTACAATTCACGTAAGCATTTTTTTTTATTTTTAATAAATGTGACGGTTAGATTTATTATAGTCATTGAAACTCAACAACGATTTATTCAATAATGGCCATGAATTAAGAACGTCGTATTAATTAATAACACTAGCATACAAATTCTTAATGTGTTGGGAATTAATTTGTAATTCATAGTTATCAGCGCTTACGCTGCACACTGTTTCAACTTTGCATGGTTTAAATGTTAGAAAATAAACCTTAATCGAATATCGGTACTCCCATGCTGATTGCGGTCCATATTGTCCATCTTTAATCAGTGTTTTTAGTGATCCAGGTCAGTGGATGGCACTGTCACAAAAAACTGTGGTCCTAAATCTGGGGGTCCTGAAACTGTTGCTCCTCCAGTTGTGCAGAAGTAAGAATTGGAAAAGTTGAAGCTGAATAGGAGCTCTTCGTCCGGGAAAGCTGAATTGACAAATGCTCGCACGCTGGCAGATGGCATGCAAGAAAAAGCTAATCTGGGATCTTCAAAGATAACAGGCACTAGACAATAGACAATGAGACAATAAACAGTCACCCCACCCAGTCACCCACTTTACGATCTTCTGAGCTCTCACTTCACGTTCTCCCTAAGAGCCTTCATGGAAAATTACTAAGGTACAAATGTCATATTTTGTGGATATATTGTGTTTCATTGTCATGTTTGATGTCATTCTAAAGGTCTAAGCACGATTGGTACAATGGTCTAAATTTCATAGTAGTCACTTATTTTTATGAAAAGATTATAAACTCTTTTAGGAATTAAGCTTAATACTAAGGGGCGTTTCCCCTCTAGGGTCAGATTGAGTAGTCAACACAGGTGTGATCCTAAGGCAGCGAGAACTGAAAATAAAAAAAACTGATGGTCTTTTTATGTTTAAAGGCTTGTGTGGTTTTACGACTGATCAAGAGATTTGTTTGGGCTGGACTATTTAAGGTGAAAGAGGAAAACAGCAAACGAGGATTTTTCTGTAAGCAGTTTCTCTGACCGTCAGGTATGCATTTCGACGTTAGACCCAGATGGCTTTGCATCCCACACGGAACGTATAACAGAAAGTATGGCACGTTTAAAATAATCAAGTATCGAAATTAAGATAACTAAATTCAAGCACCCAAATTTTGTATTATAACTTTAACTTCAGAGAACTTAAAATTGGAGTCAGATTTAAACGAGATAAACGTAAAAGGTAAAGTTAGAAACCAAAGTTAGGAGAACTGAAGTCTCTTCACAGAAGCGCTGGGAAGCGAAATGCGCTGCATCCGGGCTACATAAAGGCCGACCTTTCACAGGAACACCCTTCTCCTTTATCTAAAGTAAAAATGACTAAATAAAGCGATGAATAAAGTCTACAACATATAAAGTCATTTACTCTATACATTGGCGATGCCAAAGTGACTTTTGTGAGAGTCGCTGTTGGAAAACACTGAAAAACTTGGAAAAAGCATAGCCAGATTGATAAAACAAATAATAATTTTATTAGAACTCATTTAAAACAATTCAGTCAATTGCCAACAAGCAGGTGTAATTACAATTATATACAATTATTTATTATAAAGATGAAAAGGTTTATTATTAGTTATTAAGTTTATAATTAGTTATTATTATTTATTAAGGTTTATTAAAGGTTTATTACTAATGCAATGACTAATGTCACTTTAAAAAGAATTTAAACTATAGACACTTAAAAAAAAAAAAAAAACTTTTTCCCCATTTAACAATGAGAGCAGAGCAGGTTTGCTGATGCCTTCTTCTCAGCATTAAAACAGGTTGAGTATAGCCTGAGCTGTAACAACAGATAAAAAAAACTAGTGACTTATATATCAAATTCAATTATGATTTAAGTAGAAAGCCGTTACAGAGGAAATCAATATTTTGCAGAATTGTAGGATCCAGGGGTCCGTTCTTCTTACCTCGCTAACTAAGTTGGCTGGATTAGATTTTTGACGATTTCGCGTGATCTTGGATCGTTTGGTTCTTGGACGCTCATCCGGGACTTGCTGTCATAGCAACAGGTCCGTAAGAGTAAGCCTGCTCGGGAGCAGGTTTATTTCATGTAAACAGGATTTAGGCTGCACTCCTGCCGGGTTATGATTGGTTGAAATGACGAGGTCACATCTGATTGGTTAAAGAGTATGACTGACGTGGACTGACTGACGTGGGAAAAGAAAAGTATCTTGCAAGAATACACAATTTTTCACCCCACAAATATTTGATATGGAATAACAAAGATACATTATTTAAAAACAAATCTTTATTCTATCATACTTGGTTCAATCAAGGTATTCTTTCTCATGGATACTTGTTGTCATATAGGTACTGAATTTCTTCAAAAAATTTAAATGACCAATTCGACCAAGAGAATTTGCTATTGTTATTGATGCAATTCCAAAGAGTGCGACAGTGCTTTTAAAAAACTATATTTCAGAAGGAATCAGCATAGTTTATCCTTGTGGAAACATTTTCATTGGAAATGTTGATGTGTTAAAACAACAGGGTAGTAATGAGATTATAAGGAATGTCTTTACCTGCAGCAAGATTTTTCTGCTCGTCTTTATTTGATAATTAGGTTAGGGTTAGGGTTAGGTTAGGTTAAAGCATCGGTCAAATAAGTTTTGTATCAATAACAAAATTAAGGAAGTGTCTTACAAAGTACTTCATAGAATTTATCCTGCCAAGAATGTTTTGGAAAGATTTAAGCTTAATATTAAATAAAGAAACAGAAACCATTTTGCATCTTTTTTTCATTGTATTTATTCAAGAGTATTTTGGAAAGATATGGAATTCTATATTAACATAAAATTGAATGCATGATAGAGATTTGGATATTTGATGTGTTATTTTATACAGAAAATGAAAGATTGAATTGGAAAGAACAACATATTAGACGGTTGTTTATTTTATTAGGAAAATTCCATATACATAAGAAAACGTGGGCTGGGAGTAAACAAAATTTTTCTCATTTTATTAACGACTTGAAATTGTATGTAAATCTCCTGGAACAATCAAAAAACAAAAAAGCACTGAAAACATGTAAAGCTCTAAAATTTTTTGAAATTTATGTAATGTAATTTCTTTTTTCTCTATTTTGTTACTTCTTTTCTCTGGCAGCTAATGTTATTTTGACACGAGTATGTAATACCTCTTGTTCTTGTAGCATGGGTCTTGCAAGTAAGTGCCCATGAAGATCTACACACGGATCATGACCACAGCCACACACATACATGTATCAATGTGTATGTGGATAGCTGTATATACACATACATCTATACGTGTGTGCAGGAGCGTAGTGAGGCACTAAAATTCACCGGGAAAATTTTTTACAATATTGGCCCATCCCATTTTAATAAGTCCCTCCCCTGCACATCTCTCTCCATGATGGTAATAGTTACACTTTTTTATAAGAGGGCTGCAAATGAACCAAACCCACCCAAACTAACTTTAACTTAAACACACATAACATCATTAATACAAAAACCCAACTGTCTTGCTTAAATGACACAAAAATAAGTAAACTCTAAAGAAATACCCATAATGCACCCATCACTGACTGCATCACTGATATAAATATTGGTTGGACATTTTCAGGGAGGAGTTTGTGGGAGTGTGTGGTCACTTTTCGCAGAGATTTGAGGAACGTCAATAATTCTGATAAGCTCAGGCCGGTCGCGTTCGCTTCGCGGCCGCTTAATTTGTGTTCCGCTGTGTAAATCCTTTGGGCGGCCCACCGGGACTGTCCCGATTGCCACTCCGCCCCTGTGTGTGTGTGTGTGCATGGCTGTGGTCATCATTCGTGTGTTAATCGCTGTGTATGTCTATTAATAATCTGATTCTATTCCCCGATTGAGTCTATATAATTGGAGGTAATTTTCTCAAATCTGTCACATGGGTCCACTGCTGGCTCTGACATGAAAGATGACAAAAAGAGCTATTACTACAAATAAGATTTGATTGATGAAGATTTGATCGATACACGCCGCCTTTTAAACCAACGCACGAGTGCGCAATAATCCTAGATAACTCAATCCAGCTATAACAATCATCAACAACAGGTGGATTCGGAGAACCGGATTAGTGAGCTCATAGATAGCGCGATGATCTGATCTTGGATGTGTCATTTTATCTTAGATGAAGTTAGCGACGTACGAGGAACGGACCCCTGGTCCGAATTGTTTCATGAAGGATTAAAGATTCGGAGGCAGTGTGTAAACACCTGAGGAGGTATTTCTTTTTTAACGTGTAAAAATTTCTGATTCTGTGTGCAATGACCAATACGGATAGACGTCTAATAATCAGATAGAACTGTTAAAACAAAGGGATAAAAATATATACAATAAAATGTAACTTTGGCTTCTATTAGTAACAGACAGGCAAACATTATAATACTTCCTTGTTTTCCGTTAGGGTTAACATTTAGAAAATACACATTATTAAACTAATTTTTGAATGGCTAATTTAACATTTAAATGCCACAAACCGTGTAAACGCAGTCAGATCTGGTTGTGAGATCTTGTGAAGTGTGTGTGTGTGTGTGTGTATGCTGCATGATCGCGTGTTCTCTGCATGACTTTGGTGCACATAGAATGCTTTAAACGTTATTATGACGCACTTCATGTTTTCACATCATATCCATGTCATTTTCACTGTGTGCTGTGTCTAAAATTAGGGTTATCTTGGGTTTATTAAAAAAAAAAAATGATTCCCCAAATACACAAACTCCCCAGAATACTGAGTGCTCTGTTAGGTACTTCCTTTTAATGTTCTTTTTTTATTGAATATTTTTTTGTAAAAAAAATCCTTTGTCAAAACATTTGAGATATAGATATCGGTCAACCACTAATCCTGACTTTATTGCGTGACAAGACATACTTTAAACAGCCTACTGCTAGTATTAATTGAGTTGCTGTTGTCTGGAAAAAAATGTCTCCATATTGTCTCTGCATGAGACGCCTGGATTCCTGTGCTCCTCCACAGCAACATCAAACAACGTTCTCACGCTCTCAGTCCAAACGCACTGATCTGATACGGTTTTAAGGGACACTCCATCCAAAAATGAACATCTGCTGTCATTGTACTAACCCTCAAGACATCCATGACATAGGTGACTCTTTTTTTCGTCAGTAGAACAGTGAAGAGGATTTCCAGCTAAAACCGTTCTCCCTGGTGATTCATATCAAGAATCCTTGTGGCTCCTGATGACATCTCTTACGAAGAGAAACGATCAGTTCTGTGCAAGAAACTGAACAGCATTTATGGCATTATTACTTGTAATCCAGAGCCCCAGGTAAACGTGTAAATCTGCTTCTTGTCCATTAGTTGGTTTGTGTGATTAGTTCACTTCAATAAACTGATTGAATTCACTAGTTTAAGTAATCCCACTATGACATCGTCTAAACACAAATATGTTATTAAAACAAGCAATAGTAATAATAAATGCAGGTCTGACACTGCAAAAACAGATTCTCTTACTTAGTGTTTGTGCCTTGTATTATAGTATAAACATCTAAACATTCTTGAATCAAGATGTAGTCACTGTACGAGTACAATTACTTGAGATATTAAGATTGTTTTCTCAACAACAACAACAAAAACCTCAACATTTTGTTAGTTTTTGCTTAGAGCAAGCAAAAATATCTGTCAATGGGGTGAGAAAAACAATCTTAATTCAAAGGCTTAATAATTATTTTTCTTGTCCTATAGGCAGATATTTTTGGCAGCACTAAACCGAACCAGTGCAAAAGAATGATTTGTTCATGAATCAGACATCACTTTACCTCAGGCTCTAGATTACAGGTAATAATGCTGTAAATAGTGTTCAGATTCTTGCACAGACTGATTGGTTTGCTTCATAAGACCTCAATATATCTTCAGGAGTCATGTGTATTTATGCTTTTTTTTTTTACTCTCAAAGAAAGAGTTGCATGGAGACTTGCATATTATGAATCACCAAGGAGCACGGTTTCAGCAAAAAAAAAGAAAAACATCTTTACTGTTCTAGAAAATAAGTCACCTCTATCTTGGATGCCCTGAAAGTTAGTAAATCAAAAGCAAATGTTGATTTCTTTACATCGATCTCTTTAAGCAGCAGCGGCATCTCGTCGTGATTCATTCCTCTGTTGTTTACGCAAAGCGTTGTGCGCGAGAAGAGCGCGCGAGTGTAAGGGGTTCTAGAGACACAGTACTCACTACAGCTAATTAAATTACGTAACCCACATCTACCTCTACCTCCAAACGACCTCCTCAGCGAGGCTGCAAGCAACAGAGAGAAAAGTGAAACAAGACTAACAATGGTTAAACGTGAACAGAAGTGGAGTGAAACCTGATTCACAACCAATGACTGTACACACATAAAAACAGCAATACATTTCTTGGGGGGAAAAACTGCAATGAAAGCCAACAATATAAAAGAAAAGATGAAGAAAGACACTAAAACAGCAGTGACCAAAACCTCAATCATTCCTGCAGTAATAAACGATAATCAAAAACAAGCTAGTGAACCAAATCTGCTGTTGATCTAGTGCTGGGTAATATCTATCTACACTCACACACACCTCATCAGTAAATCCGGTTCTTTGATTAGTGGTAAATCTCCATCAGCGGTTTTCAAACAGAGTAGGAGTTTACTCTCGCTGCGCCCGAAATCGCTTACTTCCCTACTATATAGTACGTGAAAAACAGCATGCGAGGCGATTAGTATGTCCGAATTCATAGTATCCGAAAATCAGTAGGCGAGAAGTACCCGGATGACCTACTGCTTCCGGCCGAATTCTATAGTAGGCATACCATGAACACTTTCCT
>JAUMHG010000079.1:8619702-8632720 GCA_032359395.1 Enteromius anoplus | reverse complement strand
TAGTGTATAAGTATATAGTGTTTCACATTTCAATACTGCTGAATACACCTACTCTTCCTGAACAATAAGTTTGTTTTTATTCATATTATGTTTATTTGTAATGTGTATCTATTCGAAAAACAAAGATAAAATAAAAACAACTTTAATCTTTGCAAATTTTAGCCTAAATATCTGCCCTTCTTTATTTTATGCATCTTTTTTTTACTTATATGCATGCTGTGTTGAAACACTGCCAGAGTGCTATACACACAGAGAGTGGCTACAATACCATCATATCTACTCAAAGTGAGCTAGACGCAAGGCCCTGGAGGCATTGGTGATAGCAAGGAAGAAGAAGAAACCGTAGAAAGCTGGAATAAGTGCACTGTACTGAAGGGACTGGCACAATAGTCTAATAAGTTCTATTTTGGAATAAATGTATGTTAATTTATCCAGGGTTGTCTCAGTGTTCTTTACGGTTAAGAATTTCCAAGGAACTGGGACTGTGTATTTTCATATAAAGAACTTTGTGTGTGTATAGGATGAGTCCTGGATGGCAGAGGTTGGTGGCAATGTAATTATATGATATTTGTTGCGGGGGCACAGGCTTCGATAATCTCACTCCTTTTTGACCATACCTCCGTTTGCATCCCTGTATGATTCACTTTCATACAATATCAGCTTAAAAGAACAAGGAAGATTATGTAAACTGTGTTTTCTGCACATTTCTATCTTAGATCTGAAGCGATACATCAGTCTGGAGAAGGAATCTGACCACTTGGTTAAGTTTGCAATCAATCGCCCCAGAAGAGACAACATTACTCAGGAGCAACGCCGAATGAATCGTGTGCTGAACCGTCATTCCAAATCCCCTCCTCTGAATATGTTTGCACACTGGGTCTTAGAGAGTATCCTTTTATACAGAAGAAATCCGTTATTCCAAAAAAAGCTTGAAGCACAGTGTTTAAATTTGAGACGGCCTCAAAGTGTACTTTCCTTAACCAAAATTAGGTAGTGTGTTTAACGCTCTTATGATTTTCCTTGTCATTTTGAATATTGCTTTACTGGCAGTAGAAGCAGGTGAGAAGTGTAAGAGGTCATTAGCTCACATAGAAGACCAATAGCAAATGAGCAATCACTCATCATGAGCAATCTCTGTTTGCGTATTTAGAGTATCATGACTACAAGGATCCGAGCGCAGACATCCTCTTGATGGCTCTACAACTACTGAACTGGTCTATACTCCAAGTTTACATTTGGGAAATCATCCTGAAGTGGGTGGACGATTTCTGGATGTTTTGGCAAAGCCCATGGAACGTCTTTGATTTTGCTGTGACTCTGATGGTGTGAATGCCTAAAAATTAAGCAATACTTAATTTGTTCTTTGTCTTCTTTAGTCTGGGTTACAGTGAGACACTTACAGTGGAAGTGAATTGGGTTAATCAGTCAAATACTCAATAAAAGCCATACTTGTGTTATAATATTATATGTGACCCAGGACAACAAAACCAGTCATAAGTGTTAATTTTTCTAAATGAAGATTTACGCACAATCTGAAAGCTGAATAAATAAGCTTCCCATTGCTGTATGATTTGGATGGATAGGGCAATATTTCACTGAGATACAACTATATGAGAATCTGGAATCTGAGGATACAGAAAAATTGAAATGCTAAGACAATCACCTTTAAATGTATTTAAATGATGATCTTATCGATGCATATTACTAATCAAAAATTAAGTTTTAATATATTTTTGGTAAGAAATTTACTTAATATCTTCATGGAATATGATCTTTACTATCCTAAAGATTTTTGGCAAAAAAAAAAAAAAAAAATCTATAATTTTGACCCATACAGTTTATTTTTGGCTATTGCTACAAATATACCCCAGCGACTTAAGACTGGTTTTGTGGTCCAGGGTCACATATTAGCCATGAGACGCAAACAAGTATGTTATAGTGATCTGTGCATAAAAATTGCTTACTACTATCTTTGTAAAGTTATAGGCCAGTAAAGTTTGCACATTCTGAAACCATTTAAATGTGAGCTTATGAAACTCTCATAACCTAATATTTTCACATGAAACCATCTCTGATCAGTTACAATGTATTAATCATTTATTGTGCAATAATGTTAAAGTTGTTTATTGTTATTTAATACATTTAAATCTTTTTCGTTTAAAAAAATGAGAACTTCTTACAAGATTTTGACTAGAATTACAGCAAATCCTCTGTGTTGTGGTAAAAAAAAAACAGATTAATATTATTTTATTTCAATGTATCATTATATGAAATTGAATTTAAAAAAGGACACTTACAATTACCAGAATTAACTTTGTTAATGATTAATAACTTAAATAAATCATGCTGCTCAAAAACAGTTTTCAAACCAAATATATTAATTAGTTAATTAATTTATTCATCTTAACTTGCACGTTTAGATGAAAAAGATGATCATCACCTTCAATGCTTTATCAATAGGTGGCAGCAAACAGTGTTTTTTCGTTTTCAAATATAGACTGTTTGACTCTCAATGTGCATATGTGACTCTACCTGGTGAGGTGGGTACTATTTGTTATTATTGGTATTTTATATTTCTCTTAAATTTTGAATTTTTTTTTTTTTTTTACTTAAAAAATGAATTCCTAAAATTGCATGTGAGAGACAGGTAAGAAGATAAATTGATTTCGAAGAAATAACACATCTAAGTAAAAGGTGTATTTAATATGGATATATCTCTTTAAAAAAAAAATGTTATTGATTAAATCTAAAAAAGGTCATTCCTGTCATGAAAACTGGATTATTACAAATAAATTAATGAAGAAGTTCTGTTTTGGGGTTAGAACTGACCCAAATACGATTAAAGGAACAGTTTAGCCCAAAATGAAAATTAGCTGAAAATGTGTAGATGTATTTATACAATTGATTTAGTTTGGACTGTTGGAGTCTTGAATATGGCTACATTTCTCAGAATCTGTTCCAATCAATAAACAACTCACATCTTGAACGGCCTGGGTGAACTGTTCCTTTAAATGCAATATTACTTGAACAGCTCAAATAAAACCAAAAACAGAAGAATTAATTTATGAGCTTTTATTAATCTTTAAATCCTCTAAAACTGGACCATGTTCACTTCAACAGTGGGTGCCTCGATGTAACTTCAAACAAACAAAGTGTTTTTTCCATACTGCAATCAAGTGCTATCGTTTGAAGTGCTAACCCTGGAATATTCCAGTAACTTTCAAAACATGTTTTTTTCCTGTTAGCCTATTCTTCCAGCGTTTGTTCCTGAGACCTTCAGAGGTGCGCTAATATCGCAAAAGTTCTTGAAGCTTCTCGTCCAGTTTCGCATCCTCCGATGTTTGAAAATCGTTGCCAGGTTCAAGAATATTCGTCTCATGTTGCAGATAATCTACCGGTCATGTGGGGTACGCGATTATCCACAAACTAGAACTGTGTAAGAAACAATGTTTCATTAAAACTAACAAAGCTAACTTCTTTCAACAGCTCGTGAAAGTGATATTTCCAGTCTTGTTAATGAGCTTTTTGGTTTTTGCTGTGTGGGGAGTACTTCTCTTTGAAGAATACAGGAACTCCAATGTTGAAGGTCTGCTCTACAAGAACGATTTCAAGTGAGGCCATTTTCATTGTGACCGTTTGAACAGTTTATTTTAAACGTGTTCTTAATAGATGTGTCTTTTTTTCTTTTTTTTTTTAGAGATTTATCAAGTGCATTTATCACACTCTTTAGTATATTCACCTTGGAGCATTGGCTTGATTTACTAAGACACGTTCAGAAAGTTCCAGAGCTAAACCACAATCTATGTATCTTGTACATCATGGTGTGGTTTTTTTTCGGAGCCTTGATGACCTGTGTCTTTTTGACACTTCTAAGTAAGTATTCTTACATGTTGATTGAGCTCCTTTTTCTCCCTCTCCATAAAACAATTCAAAATGTTGTCCAGAAGCCCTGATGACCCCAAACCTTTGAATGGCGGTGTATGGATATTCTTAACTACAACATTTTATTTGTTTCCTTTATGTCCACAGTCGATGACTTTCAGGAAGTGCGTAGCAATCTCTCCACAGAGGTGGAGCAAATGAATATCTTGCGCAGAGCAGAGATGTTCAAAGCAAGACAAGGGTAGGTGAACAAATAATATATTTTGATTTGCTAGATGCATGTAGTTTAGGTTGGCTTGTTAAACATGTGGGAAATATATCGGAAGACCCAATAAACCGGTAGACATTTTGGAGTAATGTTTCTATCATGGTTACACACTCACATGACGTTGCTGTGCTACATTTCATTCGCATTCGCGATTTCAAGCATTGTTTAAAAACACACGTGCAATAGTGTATTGGATCTGTGCGGCTCTTAAAGGGACGGCAGGGTCTTTCTGTTAAACAAACAACAAAAGAGAAAATCCTTTTTGTAACTTTAATAAGAAGAAATATGTTTTTAATGTACACAGCCGCATTTTTATACATTTGATTACGTTATACAGTGGATGTATTTCTTATTCATTTCTTGCACTGTCTTTCAATGATCTTTTTATTCTTATTTAAGTACTTACTGTTTACCTTTCTTCAGTAAGCTTGAATTTTGTTTTGTTTTGAAAAGTTAGACTAGTTTTCGTTTTTTTGTTAACAAGAATTATCGAGCTTATTTAAAGCAAAAATAACTTTTTTGTAATATATGTCATGAAATAAAATGTGTTAAAGGACCACAGACCCGAAGGACCACAAAGATGAGCAAGAACAACAAAGTCTGGACGGCAATACCTCGGATCAACAGAAGTGGGACATCGGTCTGGAGGCATTTATTCAGGCGGCGGAGATTGAGGATGAATGTGAGGCAGAGTGCTACCACGAAGATAATCTGCACAGTTATTTCCAGCAGATGGAAAAACTCCAGTGCAACTTAGTGGAGATGGACCGGCTCCAGGATATATATGGTGTGTATGAACCCCAAGCACTTCCTTGATAATCATTTGCTACGGCAACTTTATACCTGAGCCAGTCTGGATCCTACAATTCTGCAAAATATTGATTTCCTCTGTAATGGCTTTCTACTTAAATCATAATTGAATTTGATATATAAGTCACTGGTTGTTTTTATTTGTTGTGACAGCTCAGGCTATCCTCAACATGTATTAATGTTGAGACGAAGAAGACGAAGAATCCATCAGCAAACCTGCTATGACTTCTGTTCTGTTTCATGCTGTTCTTCTGTTGTTGTTTTTTCCCCCCACACAGTTCTTGTGAATAATAAAATGTATATAGTTTAAATTCTTTTTAAAGTGACATTAGCATTAGTAAGATAATACACTTTTTCATCTTTATAATATATTGTTATTAAAGCTGCTTGTTGGTGATTGACTTAATTGATTTTAATGAATTCTAATAAAATGATTATTTGTTTTATCAATCTGCCTATGCTTTTTCCAAGCTTTCCAACAGCCTCATTAGCAAAAGTGACTCTTACAAAAGTCACTTTGGCATCGCCAATGTATAGAATATATGACTTTATATGTTATAGACTTTATTCATGGCTTTATTTAGTCATTTTGACTTTGGGGGAGGGGCTTCTACCATTCTTCATCCACACCACTAGGCTTCAGTACAAGACAACTTCCCAGTGCATCATAAAAACGTGACCGAGCACCTTTAATGTGAATGATTTCAGTGAGTTAGTTTTGCTTGTTCGTCTACTTCATGAAAAACAACAGTAAAAGGTACAATTAAACACTCTCCGAAACCCTTCAGCATTTTATATCATCAACATCTGCAGCAAAAACATCTGTTTAATTCTCTGACACCTGAGGCATATCTTGAAAATGGCTCTTATAGTATTATTGCAACACAATCAAGTAAGTTACAATGTAAGAAATCAATAGCGCCACATGAACACAATCATGATGTACGATACATTCACTCCTGTTTTAAAATGGAGTGCGGTTTGTCTGGCGAAACACAGAGGCATGCTTATGGATCAGTATCAGGGCGATATTGAAGAAGGAAGGAACGCACAAGAGGGAGGAGTCAGGAGGAGGAGGAGCTAAGCAAGACCGCCGGTCTATTTAAACTGGCTTATGGGGGCGGGGATTTTGATGTCTTGGCCTCTCTCCAGTTTCTTCTCACATTCGATGAGATAGTTCACTCCATCGATCACAGTCTGAACCAGCTGGACCTGAACGTATATTGAAAGAGACGAGAAGTTATGGTGAAGTAAATATTTTTTGAACTTTCAGTTTTTAAAGAACCCAAAAATAACCACAATATATTGGGCCTGAGAGTAACACTCTGCAAATGTGAAACATGACTAAAATCTCTAAATGTACTTGTAATTTATTTAGACAAAACAGTAATGAGCTTGGATTTCATGATCTAATTTCTTTACTTCAATATATTGATTGATTTATTTATTATGACACCACTGACCTCTGATTGGCCCAGCCTGTCCAGATTGGAAATATCAAAAGTGTTTCCAACAGCTGCGGTGTCCACTCCTCCGGTCCCCCTTTTCTGGAGTCGCAGGTTATCCAGGATCTTAGAGAAACGAGGGTCCTGCAAGAAAAAAAAGGGAACTTAAATATTAAAATGCACTATTATTACCATGGAGGTGACGAAAAAAACGTGCAAAAAGTTAACATGACAAGTTTCTATAGTATTTCCACAGCGAAGACCTTGCTGAGGCGAGGAAGAGTAACGTGGACGCCAGCTCGTAGCCCTGTGCCCAGGTTTGATGGACAGGTGAGAACGTAACCCAGGCGCTCGTTCCACATGAATTCCCAACCCTTCTCCTGAATTAGTCTCTCGACCTGAGGGACAAAGACAGAGTCTTATGAAAAAAAGGATACAAGAGATTTAGCTCAAAAATAAAACATAAGACATATATTAATGATTCCCTTTTAGACTAAGATGCCCATCTGGCAGGACGATGTGTTTACAACTGTAACTGACCGCAAAAGAGCATTGCTCTGAGCTGCAATAAACACAGCTGCAGCATCTCTGCTGGATAAATAAAAGAGGCTTATGCAGTTTCAACAGTTACTACACAACACACATGCATGACCTCACCTCTTGGAGACCCTTGCAGAAACGCTCAAAGACCCTCTTCATGTTGCCCCCCTTCTCCATGGAGATCACACGAGTGTGGTCTTCCTCGTTGACCCACACCAGGAAGGTTTTCTCATTGTTGTGCCTGGAAGTTAATAGGCATTATTACCTTCTGCAGAAATATTGAGGCCAAAATCGTTGGCCTGTAAATATCTGCATATTGTTCTGGAGTCTTGACTATGTTGATTTGCAGTGTACATTTATTATTTAATAAGAGTCAGTCATTCATTCGATTCTGTAAAAGTGACTGAACCATTAAAGTGATTTGTTGGGGAATCAGATTACACTGGTTGTTGTCACGATGACCGGCTCGTGAGGCTCGCGCTTGCGCTTCCTTGCGAGCAGAGAGTACACTGAAGCGGGAGTCCGAAACAAACTGACATTTATTAAATCAGAAAACAAGAAAATCGCGACAAGCAATGCAGAGCACACACACCAACATGTAACGTTTCGTTTCGCCCGCATGAGCTCTGCGAAGCTCTCCGCTTTTCTTTGTTTTATTATTAAAAGTTTGGTTAAAGTTAACCTCCTGTCTCCGTGTTCTGCCTGCCGTGCCTTGCCCGTGTTCGCTGAGGAAGCGAGAGCGCGAGCTCTCCACAGCGCGCGATCGTGACAGTTGTGCTGTATATTTCTCACTCTGTAAAGAATGTTTTATGTTTCATGCTTGTTACGTAATTTAATATGCCAATATGTCCGCAACGGCCAAGTGGTTCTGTTATTTTTAAAATAAGAATCTGTTCTCGTTTCCCAAACCTCGTTACCCCTGACCTTATTACATTTTAGTCTCAAATGGTATCAGAAGTGCTTTGTTAGCTCAAAAAGGTAATTTCCACATTGAGTCTGGCAACACTGGCACACTTTCCATTGCAGGCAGGAAGAAGAGGGAAAAAAAGAGGATGAATAATGCAGGAGATGTAAGCGAGCCACGGGTACACTCCGTGATCGATATCAAACCACAGCACATGGCCGTAGAGGTTGCTTCAGACTATTTCTGGATTTCCCATCGACCCATTCAAAACTCACCAGATGCCTCTTGCGTCGGGCCAGTCGCGAGCCATGCCTGCACATGTCAGCAGGGGCGATACAGGCTTGTCAAACAGGAAGTGATCCTATGTAGCAAAACGAAAGGTCAGGATAAAACCGTATTGGGTTGCATATCATCACATTAGTGAGTATACCCACATCAATGAGCTGCTGCTGCTCTTGTTCAGTCATCTGAGTGAGGCTGTAGTATTTTCCAGCCAGATCACCTTTTAGACCTGCCAAGGCATCGATCACGACCCTCTCCACCTCTCTGCGCTCAGCACGGGTGCAGGCCGGGGGAAGACTCAGGCCTCGGATGCTCCTGCCTGTCCTGACTCGAGATGATAACACATACTTGTCATCGAAAAGGCCTCCCCGTATCTAATGGGATGTAAAGACCAAATAAAAATACAACATAAAATACCACATAAAATACCAAAAAATAAATCTTAGGAAAAAAGCCAAACTAGGGATTTTATATAACCGTGCACGTTTTTTTTTACCCCGCTGTGTAATTTTTTGGAGAAAATAGCGGTGGTAGAAATGACGTTTTAAACATCATGTTTTAAAATTAACAAAAATACATTTTCCCTTAATTGTAGGTCATTTTCACCTTTTTTTTGTTTCTTTTTTTTTTTCATTTTGTGTTTTTATGCATTAGGAAAACAGATAGGGTGAATGTTTATTTCATTACAATTTCGTTTTCATTACATTTTTTTCATGAATCTATAAATGAAGAGTTAGTTAGCAAAAACAGACAACAATTCTCAAAAATAATGTTTTTTAACCAATTTTTTATTTGATATAAAAAAATACAGCTATAACTTACACATTAAAAACATTATAACAAAATAAAAAAAAAAAAAAGATTTTTGTAAATTTAAAAAAACAGAGTTACCTGTTAACGAACTATAGATAGATAGATAGGTATTGTGTGTCCTTGTTACAGTGTAATTACACAAATAAGTACTAAGTAATTAATTAACAACACATTGTGCTAATTGCTTGTAATTATGTATAATATGTTGTTAAACATGTGTTGCAATGTCTGGGTCTGTAACAAAGTTAAAACCAAAAAATGTATCTATAAATATATTTAAAAATATCTATAAAATCCACCTTAAAAACACATTTGAAAAGTACCAAAAAAATAAAAATTATGAAAGCATTCCAATATTTTTTATAAAGAAAAAATGTGCCCACACCATAACATTTCTTCTTACCTTACTGGAATCCAGGTCAGTGGGATGTTTCATGTTGCAGGGGTCATAACCATTGTGTCTTTCTTTGATGACTGGGTTAAAGATGTCAGCAAAGACCTACACAAAACATATTTGATGTACTGTTGTGCTAAAAATTGCTAACCTTTCAATATGCCAAAAGTGTATTATATTATATACTCTCACCTCATATGTCTCCTCATCTCCGGCCACCATTCCCACTGTCTTAATAAAGGGGTGGCCTGGGTTGTCCACACCAGTTTGGATAGCCTGGTCCAAAGTGTAACCATTCGGAGTGGTTTTATCACACAGGTTGGCATACACAGCAGGAGTCAGGTGACTGGCCATACAATTATTGTGCTTCCGCAAATCTGGATATTCAGCACTGTTGGGGCGAAAAGAACTAAGCTGAAAATCAAGGACAATGGCTGTGTCTCGTAACCAAACAAGCTGTCCACCAAGACAGCTCTATCAATACAACGCTTTGAACGTCATTACCGCGTATCGAACGCGTTCAGAACCTATGAAGCTGCATACAAAGCGTTCTAGAATGGCAATGGGTTAAAACCTTTCAAGCTGCCTGCCTCGTGTTTTTAGACACAGCAAACGTTTAACCGCTACATTAAATGTGAATTATTAATTAGTGCCTACAAACAAATGAATAAATCCTTAATTTGTATTCATCATTTTGTAGCTGCATGAAAGGTGTAAAAATCAAAAGATTAATTCGAAAAAGAAAAAATATTTAAAAATATAACCTAAAGTAAAAAATAGTAAGATTTTCAATAAAGAATACATAGGCTAATATAATGCTTATTTATCGCTAGGCGGCCGTGTAACTGAACCATTCCTGACTTGTACGAATAAACATATTTTACGCCCACTTAGGCATTTGTGCAATACAATGCATGGTTTGTTTGGCATTCTCTCACAAAATGTTATTGTTTTGTGTAAGATGCTGTCGTTATGAAAGACGGGTCTGGTTGTAGTTACCTGGCAGGATAGATTCTCCGGACGTGCGCTCCTGCACTGACATGCTGCTCTCTATTCAGGAAGAATCCCACGGTCAGAGATCCCGCACCGACCAACGACAAGATTCCCACCTTCCTCTTACTGGACAAAATCCGTGCGAAGCTGCTGGCCATTTTAGCTCTGTAGAAGAGGACGAGGTCTGTCTAGATGAACGTGGACTGGGTGAATGGACAGACACTAGGATTAGCTAACGTTACTGGAGGATGCAGGGGAATGCCGCGGATATATGCCCTTCTCCCAACACTAGAGCAGTCTGATCACCCTCCCCTCCACAGGCAGCAGCACAGATGATTCAGATTCTCACCCAGCTTCTCCCAACCCTTACTGTAAACAACCTTGAATATCCTTGCACTTAGGCTGTTTTATTAGGCTCGAATTGTGGGTCAATTTTATTAATGTCTTAATGAGTTTTTCATGTACAAAAGGGAACAATCAATGTGTTGTTAACCACCAAGCCACTGACATCGACAGCTCGTTTGAACCTTGTACGTGACTTTGAAGCCCATTGGTTCAGCTTTACCTGTGAAACAATATACGCCCGTCTGCAGCACGCGCATGCGCGCTAGGGATTGGCTGATGAGTGGCCCCGTTGCATAAATTATATGGTAATTTAGATATGGGTTGAGATTTTTTTTTCTCTGTCTATGATATGATCCAATGAGCAGTTCAATTGCACTCAGGAACCTTACAAGTGCACTTTGGGTCTTTAAGTGAAACTAAGAAGGTTAAAACTGCTGAAATCCATTATAAAAAGGATAGTTCCTTGTAAGGATGCCACAAAAATATTGTTTTAATAAAATGTGGTCTTAATGTTATTATTTATAACATTGTTATATCTTCATTTTAAAAGGCAATTATTCAGGACTGTGCTGTACTGTGAATATTACACATTTTAGCCCTGCTACAGTGTTTGCAAATAAATGCATAATTATGCAAATACATTGCAAATAAATGCATAATTATGTATATTTGCTTATATATGTTTTCGGTCATGCATGGCTGATGATTGTAACACATTTTACACAGCATTTCAATTTTGTGATTCAAATTGCTTTTTAGATTGAAGGGTCTAAAACAAGTTATGCCATTATAGGTATAGCTATTCTAAATATAAGTAAACATGCATTTTTATTTAAAAAAAAATGAAAAAAGAATGTGCTTAAGTCACGTGACCAGATACTGTGTATGACAGCTGTCTAAGAGAAGCCTTATATTGTCATTCTATGGTCTTAAGAAATGACCTGCTGTTTGTTTCATATGTGCTCATATATACTGTTAGACATTAGGAAACAAATGGGTTAACCTACATTCATCATAAGCCTGCTTTAGGCCTAACCATTCAGACAGGTTCCTGGCATTTCCTGGTCTTAGTCGGGATAAAAATCCCCATTTTAAACCATTCCACTAGGATACTTTGCAGAAACCATGTGAAATAAACAAGAGAATTACTGTAGGCAAAACGGACTAAGGCCTATGTAATAATCTCTTACTGTTTTGTACACCAAGCTGGTCATTACTGTGAGATTAAATCAGTGTTTAAATGATGCAAAGCAGGGAATTGCAGACTTTGTATAATACAGGGATATTTCCATTGAAAAGCAGTGCAAACGTGGAATGTTTGAACAAGCGTGCCATTCATCAAATGCAAAAGTACTCTAGCGATGAATGATATACATTGACATTTCTTTATAAACCATCACGCGTATTTGAAACGAAACTGTGAAGCTTACCGGATTCTTTTAACCCGCCGAAGTTGGTCTTGTCTTCTGAAGTACAGTAGGAGACAGGTACAAGGACAAAGCTTTTACTTTCTCCAATGGAACAGAGCAGAAATAGGTGTGTCCTCCTTTTTTACAGTACCGTGGCGTGGTTCAGATTTCCTTTTGTTTGACCTGGCACTGTAACGCTCAAGTAGCACTGTGCCATTCATTCATTGGCTGGCTAAAACAAAATCACGACCGGTTTCCTTATCTGTGTCCGGTGTGATCAGAGCTGGGTATGAGATAATGAAGCCACGATCAGTTCAAAGGTCACTGGGACGACGGGATAAATGACACGTCTCTTTACAGCACTATTACCTTGATGTCGTTAAAATCAACTAAACAATGTAACAAAGAAAATCCACACTATGCAAAAAAGTTACAAAACAGCATTCAGCTTAAGGCCATTATTGTCTTTATCATCTGTATTGTTTAATAACTGATAAATGTCTAGCTGCTGAACTGTTGAAGGCCTCTGGAGTCTTATTGGGAAGCAAAAATGAAAACTACTTACAAATACAGTCAAAGCAAGAATTACATATATCATGCCTATGTATGTATATATATATGTGTGAGTGTGTATGTGTTAAACGTCTTTCAGGAGGTCAAGACTTGTCTTTTAACAGCTAAAAATCATTCTTTGTATTTTCTTTTTGTTCACCCTTTATCCATGGCAAATTAGTCATTAGTCAATTTGTTAAAGTGTTGGTTTAAAGTTTGCATTTCTTATTGAACTAATAAGTTCTTAGGTAACATCTATAGTTGTTTGATCTAATTTGTCTAAAATAACTTTGGATTCAGGGCACTATATCATAACAACTATAAGCCATGACACCCATAAGAGCTCCTGTTGCAAGAAGCATGATTTAGGTGGGATTAAAC
>JAUMHG010000079.1:8597629-8619462 GCA_032359395.1 Enteromius anoplus | reverse complement strand
ATGAAAAGTAATATCTATCTATCTATCTATCTATCTATCTATATAGGCAGCAGTTACAATCATAAACTCACAAAACAGAAAGAAACTAGATTTAATATGTTTACACACACACACACACACACATATATGTTAACATACATACATACACTGTATCACTGCTCCCCTGGTGGAGTTATTATGCTAAATACAAACATGGAAAATTACTAAAAGAACTCACCACAAGGTGGCTTTACTTTCTCTACTTTAACTGGAATAGATCCGTTGAAGCAGCTAAAGTTGAAGCATTCGTACATTTGCCATTATTGTTCTTATATTGATTTTATATCAAATAAAAGTAATACAACTTTATAAGCTACTATAAAGATATTATAATTTATTCCTTTACATTAATTAATTATTAATGTATATTTATAGTTTTTTGGACATTCATTCTGGTAGACAGAATGGCTCACCTAATTACAGAACCACTCATATATGTTGTTAAGCTTTTGTTGTTGTTGTTATTGGAGGGCCCCTGGATATGTCATAGTCTACCTATGCATGTGTCATGTCTGAGACTCACCTTTTAGCCATGAATTCATTACAAATGAAGGTCTGGATCCAGAACACTTAAGAAGAGATGATGCCAACCCCACATTGATCTTTACCTTACATCTATCCCATATGTACATGTACAAGCTACTACTACATATACTGTAAAACATTACTTTGGTGTAAAGATGCTTTGCAATGATGTGTATCGTGAAAAGCACTATACAAATAAATTTGAACTGAATTGAATTGAAAGGTCAGTTTGAAGAAAGCTTTATAGTGACAGCTAGGGATATGGCAGTATCAATGACAATGAAAGGTGCAATAGAAAGAGGCAGTTACTATGAATTTAAACGGCCACTTTAGAATATAGAGACTTATCTTAAAGTTAGCATTTTCTCGTGATGAGAATCCAGCCTGTAGTTGCACTTTTATATTAAACTAAAACCAATGCAATAACCTGTTAAATAGGGCAACGCTAATCTCAGGAGACACATGATTTCTGATACTCTGTATTTAGTCAACACAACAGGCGAGTTTCCTGTAAACAGATCTTTCCTCAAACATTGTATTACTTTAATGACAGTCTGAAACCTTCTGGAAATAAAAAAAAAACACCACTATTATAGCTATATTTAAATCATAATGTCATGCACAAGCACTTATTTAAAAGTGAATCTGAACTGACCAGTCAATGTAAGTATATCAAATAAAAGGTTTCTCGTTTACCTCAGATAAAACCCATCACTTTCAAGCAAACTGAGTGAACTCACTGCTTACTTGAAGATGATTGGGGGGGAAAAATGTCCCAATTAACCCAAAGTAGGCCTATATTATAAAATGTAATTTATTCCTGTGAGGGCAAAGCTGAATTTTTTTTTAACCATTGTCCCAGTATTCAGTGTTACACGATCCTTCAGAGATCATCCTAATATGCTGTTTTGCTGCTCGTTCTGCCTTTTTTTTATTAAAAACAATAACACACATTTTGATCAAAAAAGAAGTTCAAAAGTTCAAAATATAAACCAAACCCAAGGGTACTTAATATCCCTCCTCTACCTCCATGTCATTCACATCACAACCAGTTAACATGAAGGCAATGTTTATACACCTTTAAGACCCACATCAGTTTAAAAGAGCGACTGTCTGTAACCTCAACACTCAACTAAAGACATTAAAATGGACAGCAGTCTCAACAGCAATCCAGAGATACAGTCTGCAGCTCCACCAATGGAAGACAGCACTGATGATAGCAGCCATAATGACGAAGCTGCAATTTCTTCTGCTCTGGAAACAGCTGGAAATGGAGATTCGACAATTAGCTCCAAGTTACTGAGAATGCTTGAAGCAGCAACCAACCGGCGTCCTGTGCTCACAAAAATGCAGAGCAGCGAGGAAGTGTTCGATGAAAACGACGGAGTCGTCAGAGAAGCACCAAGAACAAAACGTGTAAGTGCTACTGAAGCTGAAGAAATGCAATGGATATTAAAGCATTGTTTAGTGTTAGCGTTATAATGTAATAACTGGTTTGAAATGCTTCTATGTTCAGAGTATTCCCATTTTAAACCTCGGCTTGCATCCCCAAAAGTAATGTAAACTTAGGTAAGGAAGAATCAACCACAAATATGCAGACATGCAAACAAATATTTACTTATATTACAACCAATTGACCAGGCCGACACATCTTGCACTTTTGTTATACTTTGGAAAAATATGTATGTATGTAAAATTGAAAGAGTGTTGAAGTTTATAAAATAAAAATGACCCTAACACACACATTTAAATGCCTGTTCTGGTCATTAGAGGTCATAGCACTGAGGTCAAACCTTGGAAAGGTAGAACCACGTATCAGAGTTGTTTAGCTTCATTACCATTTTGTGTTTGAACGAGGCACTTGATCAATCATCTGGACATGAAGCAGAGGCCTATGAATTTGGAAGATGTGTAGGTTCTTTATCAGCTATTTGTCCTTAAAGTGTGTGATCACAGCTTGCTTTAAAAGCAATATCCCTAAAGTATCAGAAAAGTCAATGTCCTGTTTTATAGCAGATACTGAAAGGGTTAAATATCACTGGAGTTCATTGAAGTGCTGGGGTCAAGCCTTGGAAATGGAGACCCATAGGTTTGAATTTGGACCTAAATAAAGTGCCTAATCCTCCATTGCAATGTGAATGTCTCCGAAGCATAAAAACGGTCACAGATTCGGAAAGGGTTAAATGTCTGTTTTGGACACTGGAGTGCATAGATGTGCTGAAGTCTAACCTTGGAAATGAGGTTCTTTGCCACCCTTTTGACCTGAACAAAGCACTTGATCCCTAGTTACTTCAACTGGAGAGTCTCTAAAGCAACAAAACTGTGAAAGTCCTGTTTTGTGAAGGGTTAAATATCTGTGCTGTTCATTGTTCATAGTTCGTGGATTGTTCATAGAAGTGCTAAGGTCAGAGACCCGTGAATCTAAATGCTGTTGGATTCCCTTATACTTCAATTTTGTCATTGAGCACTTGTCTATAGGTTGTGTCAAGGAGACTGTCTCTGTGAGAAGCGAACCGGTTGTTGTTTTTATCACAAGGTGGGGTAAGGGAACATGGGTGTAATAACCTAAATTCGACTAAGACACCCTGAATCTGAGAGCCATTAAGTTTCCTTACCTCCACTGTGTCCTTAATCATGTGACCCTAGGATGTGCTAAGGGGTCTATCTCTGGCTTCTTTATACCACATGTGGTAAGAGTAAATACAGTTTCTGCCTTGGTAAATTAAATGTGCTGGAAAGCGTAAGCCTCCATTTTGCCCTTGAACGAGGCACTTGACCCCAGGGACTGTCCCTTTGAGAGAGAACAGCAAGTCATTACGGATACAACAAGCCTGCTTAATGACGTGTAACCGAATAACCTGTTCTTGATCATCATTAACAACCCAGAACAGAGACGCGGGCTGAACACAGACCAGCGCTCTTACAACCACACAGTAGCAGCTCAGTGGCACCCGGCCAGCATTAATAAATGACTTGTGGGAACTTTTGTGACCTCACAGACTTTAATCATTATCGAATCACGTAAGCTGACAGAGAGCTCTGAATTTATCGCACAGGTTTGGTCTCACAGTGTAGGATTTCATCTGACAGTGGACCTATGCTTCTCTAGCCTGCTCATTTAACATCATGGCATGACAATTACTGTTGTAGCTCAGCCTTTAAATGCTTACGTGGGAGTTATTCTACGCATTTCTCAAGAGGATCAGACACCATGAGGAAAGTCTACAGCCTGGTTAGTCTCAATAAAAGCAGGGAATCAAAAGATGCTGTGTTGTCTCTTAACATCAAGGTATTTGCAGATAAATTGCTTTTTTGTAGAACTAGGTCATAAGACTTAAATATGAAGCTCTGAAACTGATATCGTTCCTGCTAGTGTGCTTTTTTTGTGATTGGCAGAAGTTTATATGCATAAATATTTTGTGGTATTGTATTATTGGTTTAATTTTGAATCCCAGCGTAGAAAAAGTTTCATATTACCTGGTGCTTGAGTTAATTTTTATTCAGTACTTGCTAAAAGAGCTAAGCAGTATCAGCAGTTCGAAATATAATCACAATTTTGTTTTGGAGTAACGCATTTGTATATAAAATACATATTTCAGACATTTTAAATACATTTTTAGTATACAGTATATACAAAAAATATATAATAGTTTTTTTCCTTAGCAAATCCAGTATCCTGAGCAGATGCGAGAATTCGACAGTCGATTAACAAAGACGGGACGCCGCTCTATTTCTCAGTCCTCTACAGACAGCAACAGCTCAGGTAGATGCCACACAAAGTCCCTCAAATTGGAAAATGTCTATTTTTAGCAGTTGTTTGATCACAAAATTTGATCCCGTTTTCCTTTCTCATTTTATTTCTCATTTTTAAAGGGGGTTCAGATGCAGAAAATCTAGAAGATGAGGTTTGTCCTCGAGAAATGCAACAGATCAACTCTAAAGGGAATAAGGACTTCTGCATTAAAAACGTGAATCTGGCAGACTTTGGCCGTCGAGAGATAGAACTTGCCGAGGATGGTAGGCACACAGCAAGGTTTAAAACACATAAGATTTGTACAATGTTCAATAACAAATGTAAAAAATGTGTGCATTTTGTCATTAATTAAAGAGATGACTGCACTAATGGCCTTGAGAAAAGCTGCACAGGGAGAGAAACCATTGGCAGGGGCGAAAATAGTGGGATGCACCCATGTCACCGCCCAGACAGCTGTAAGTGTCTTTCCTTCATGACATTTAAATGTATACTGTATCATGCAAAAAGAAAAAAAACAAACCCTACAAAACCTGTTTTAGAAGGTCAACAGTCCCTAAGAAACATGAAACCCCCAACAACTCCCATATACCCCACCTCAGCTGATTGCAAAACAAAAATTGAAAAATAAGTAAATATAAGTACTGTTCAAATTGTTGTACAGTTAGGGATTAGCAAGATTTTTTTTTCTTAATAAATCTGTTGTATTCCTAAAATAATCCAGAAAATAATGATCATATATACCACAAAAATATTAAGCAGCACAGCTGTTTCAAACGTTGATAATGAATGCGTGACCCAAAACAGCCTGTTTTTAACCTTTTTAAAAAAAAACATCTTCCTTTAAATTTATACAGGTTTGTAACTACTTGAGGTTGAGTAAATGATGAATTTCCCTTTTTGGGTGAACTATTCCTTTAAGCACCAAATTTGCATATCAAATTTATGAAGGATCATGTGACATTTATGATTGGAGTAATGGGTAATATGTTTATCCTTATATACTTTTTGCTAAACAGGTGCTGTTTGAGAGTCTGGTGGTATTAGGGGCTCAGTGTAGGTGGGCGGCCTGCAATATTTACTCCACTCAGGATGAAGTGGCAGCTGCTTTGGCTGAGCAAGGTAAAATAAATGGTCATATTTTCCCCTTTGGGATTATTTACCTTCTTTGATTTCTCCCTTGTCTTGCCCTCTGCTCTTCATGGCAGATTTTCCAGTGTTTGCATGGAAGGGAGAATCTGAGGATGACTTCTGGTGGTGTATTGATCGCTGTGTAAATGTGGAGGGCTGGGAGCCAAACATGGTACAAGTGCCTTCAGTGATATGGGACCACTTTGCCTTCAAGGATCAATAGTGTCCCTTATCTGGCATTTTCACCTGTAAACAGAAGTTTGTTAATGGTCTTTTCTAGATCCTCGATGACGGAGGAGATATGACACATTGGGTATACAAGAAATATCCTCACCTCTTCAAGAAAGTCAAGGGTATTGTTGAAGAAAGCATCACAGGCATTCACAGGTTGAGTCGTGGAGAAATGACTGCACTGTATTAACAGTAGGCTGTTCGACAGTAAAACTTACAGCTTTTCCTATGTTTTTTGCATCACATTTATCAGACTTCATCAACTCTCTAAAGCTGGAAAACTATGTGTGCCAGCCATAAATGTGAATGACTCGGTCACTAAACAAAAGTTTGACAATCTCTACTGCTGCAGGGAGTCCATTCTGGATAGGTAATACAATACAAGTGTTTCTCCAATGAATTTGCAGTATTTATACGATTAAGCCTAATTTCTGTCTTATTCCTATTCTCCTAGTCTGAAAAAGACTGCTGATATCATGTTTGGGGGAAAGCAGGTCGCCGTATGTGGATACGGAGAGGTACGTCTCCTAGTTTCTATTGTCAATATGCCACTTTTACATAGCTATAACAGTATTGGCCTTTGTTTTGTGTGCACAAGTGTAAATATTGGTGCCCACAGGTGGGAAAAGGTTGTTCTGCAGCTCTGAAAGCGATGGGATCTGTGGTGTATGTAACCGAAATCGACCCCATCTGTGCTCTGCAAGCATGGTAAGGTATCAGTTATTCGGAAGAAACCATCCTGAGTGTTATATTCTGCAACGCTGACAACCACTGTATTTCGATTAGCATGGATGGCTTTCGGTTGGCCAAACTAGGTGATGTTGTTAGACAACTGGACATGGTTATCACCTGCACAGGCAAGTGGCGTGATATCATAAATAAAACTGTAATATTACCTTACACTGTTTGATTTGACAGCTGACCCTTTGTCTACACAGGTAACAAAAACATTGTTGTGAGGGAACACATGGACCTAATGAAGAATGGCTGCGTTGTCTGCAACATGGGACGCTCTAATACAGAAATAGATGTTGTAAGTGGCTATAGGACCAATAAAGCACACAATTAGTAATGATAACTATTTAAATGGTTGTGTTATTTTGTGATTACTTTTGAATTTTCAGAGCAGTCTAAGAACGCCCGAGTTAGTTTGGCAGCATGTGAGAGCACAAGTGGATCACATTATTTGGCCTGATGGCAAGAGAATAGTACTCCTTGCAGAGGTGAGATTAAAAATATAAAACGGAAACATATTGACCTTATTTTTCAGCATGTTTGGAGCAATTTGTGCTACTTGTGGCTCTACTTGTGTAAATAATGTTAAGCTATAATCTACATTTCCTCATTACAAACCTCATGGCATATTGGTCATTAATGTTAATGGCATGGTTACTGTTTAACCATTTGATTCTAGGGCCGTGTCCTTAATCTAAGCTCCTCCACCATACCCATATACGTGCTTTCCATCACAGCCACCACACAGGTATGAAAGCACTTTGCTAATACATGAATTTAAATGAGGTTTTAAGCTAGTAGCCTAAAGGCTAAAGTTCTCCTTTTATGTAGCCTAAACATTAAAGACTCTAGCTGGGCATAGCAATAAAACCTTTAAAGGAACATCTGCATTTAGTGTGACACATTGTAAATGGGAAGCATGGCGACCTTAAAGCCTCGTTCACACAAAGCACGATCACAATAAAAAATATAGTTTTAAAAATCATTCTTAATGTTAAAGAACAGCAGCGTCCGCTCCACACCACAACGATATAGTTGGAAATATTTTCAGAACGATTTTTTCCAGCTGATGAACTATATAAACATCGACAGCCAATCAGCATCCATCCTGCTATCACGCGCTTGAGAATTTAAAGTGGCAGACACGCTTGAGCTTATAATAAGCAGACAATATCTGCATTGCAAAAATGCAATTCATCGATTGGCAAAAGGGAGTCAATTCCATAGACCTCATGTTAAAATACCCAACTCTACAGCAGAAAAAAAAAAGTTTACAACCTGGTTCAAAAAATAAATACATTTTTGTCCTTCATGACAACTCTTAAGGGGGGGTGATTTTTTTTATAACTCATCCTTTTAAATTATATTAAGCCTTAAAGTTCTGCATAATTAAGGGCGCGACAACTTGAGTGACAGGTGGATTAGACTAGGTGGGCGTGGTTTTCTCAACCAGCTCCTGCCTCTTTGCCTATTTTTTATAATCCGAGAGTGATGCGATCACAACATAGCAAACGGTCCGCTCCGCCTACTTTGACGTCACTGACAGTGTTGCCAGATTGGTCGGGTTTCCGCCTAATTGGGCGGTTATCAATTTGTTTGTGCGGGTAAATATTGGCTCTGGCGGGTCGACAAAATTTGGGCGGGTTTGGGCAATTTGGGCGGTTTTCAAACATAGGAATAATATAGACTAACTAGTTAACATACAAGCCCAATTGTACATTGTAGCGCGATAAAGGATGTAGAACTGTATAGTGATCAAAGCTAAAGGAGTATGGTATAGAGAGTTTTAACTCTCAAAACGTGAATTATACCTGTTGAGGGAGAGATGAATTGAAGACTCTTATCACTGCAACTTTAAAATCAAAGCACAGTTAAATAAAAATCTATACAAACCTTACAAACAAGTCTTTTCTCTTTCATATGGTTCATATTAGTATTTGAAATATGCTGGACTTGTTACTGTCGACTGTGCAAAGTTTTGTATAATGTTCAATATAAACTTCAAATAGTTCTGTGTGAAAGGTAAGTGCATTAAATTGTTATTTTTTTATTTATTATGTCGGACTATCATGCAGTATGCATCAATGCATTATAGTTTTGACTGTCATGGTGTGTGCACAATCACTATATTGGATATTTTTTGCAGTAAAAATTGTTGACATTGTTTTTTCGAGGGTACGGTTCTTTTGATTTTTTTGACAGTGTCTGCTGCTTGCATATTTATCTATGTTCTCCAGTTTATCTATTATGTTTATATTGTTTTGTCATCATAATTTTGTTTTATAGTGTTAAAAATGCCGTTTATGAACCTTGATTTGCATTTGATCACATTGTATTGATAGTTAAAAATTTGGGCGGTTTTTGGGCTGGTATTTGTGAGCCTTTGGGCTGGAAACCATCAATCCAATCTGGCAACACTGGTCACTGACACTACGTCCATGTTTTTTGCATTCTATGGTGTGGACGCAAATATAATTGTCGTTATCTTTATAGTTATCGTGTTTGGTGTGAATGGGCCTTTAGGATATACTTGGGTTTGAAAGTGTTTTGTGGCTAGTGAATAGGGATAGGTCTTCTCTTCAAATTTGTTTACATGTTTAGCTTTCTGTATACTTTTTGAAGGCTTTGGCTTTGATTGAGCTCTTCAATGCCCCTGAGGGCCGCTACAAGCAAGATGTCTATCTCCTTCCAAAGAAACTGGGTAACAATGCAATGGACTGCCAGAATTCTACACTTTCCATCCATATTTCATGATGTAAGAAATCATATTTGGATAAAAATTATATTACAAGCTGATTCAGTATTTTGTGCACCAGATGAGTATGTTGCAAACCTGCACCTGCAGACCTTTGATGCACACCTGACTGAGCTCACCGATGAACAAGCCAAATATATGGGTTTGAGTAAATATGGCCCCTTCAAACCCAGTTACTACAGGTGATGAATGTGCTTTAAAAAAATTATTGCATTTGCTTTTTGCATTTGCTAACCAGCTTTGTGTTTTATTTTTAGGTATTAGTCTCAATCATCATCATTTAAAAGAAAACAGGTGGATCTATGGGCAGAAACAGATCTGACTCCACTTATCCCATCCTTCACCATCACACTTTTTCCTCTTGCTATTGTACTGCTAACCATTTTAGAGGAGGTCCATTCTGGTTGTGTACAACATACTTTTACCACTAAAGCGTAAATAAATACATAAAGGTAAAAGAAAATGCAATAAATGAACATAGCGTGCTGCAAGTGTATTGTTTAGACCCTTATATGGTTCTCTAATAAAACTCTGCATTCTGCCTTAAAGTTTGTTTGCTTCAAAAATATAAAACTTGACGGTGCAAAAGCACGGTTTTTGCTATGAATGACATGGATAACATTACTCTTTAAACACTGAACTTTACATTACAAACGCAAACTGACAGAACAGAATGGAAAATGGCTCAGTGTGAACGCTTTAAGTCTAGTTAAGGGGTAAAGGGTAAG
Organism: Enteromius anoplus; assembly: GCA_032359395.1. Taxonomy (NCBI): domain Eukaryota; kingdom Metazoa; phylum Chordata; class Actinopteri; order Cypriniformes; family Cyprinidae; genus Enteromius; species Enteromius anoplus. The sequence continues at coordinate 8,609,567 of JAUMHG010000079.1, read as the reverse complement.
AATTATAGAGAGAACATCTGTCCTTCAATCTTGAAGTATAGAAAAATTCCTCAGTGTGCCTCTAGATGGAGGTAATGTAAAATGAGCTTTTGCAAACAGGGAAATTTGTTTGTCTAGTGGGAAAAATCTTGTTGGATCTCAAGTGGTTTCCTTCACTGTATTTGTTGTGTCCAAGTATTTAAAAGCAGCACAGCCTGCGCTTTCTGAAAGCTGTAGCTTTAAAGTGCCCATATCATGGGTAATGAAAGATACATATTTTGATTTTGGGAGAAAACAACATGCAAGGTCAAAAACTCTTTCATTGTCCTTTAATATGCATTTATTTTAACTTTCTTGCTTATTGATTCCCAAATGATTCGCTCAACGATTCATTTTTCCAAATCCCTCCTTTGCATGACACTAATCTACGGTGATTGGTCCGATTGGTCTCATTTTCATCTGGTCTGTAATGGCTGATAAAGCAGCATTTGTGAGCAAAGTTAGCCTTGTGTACAGCGTTACCTGGAAAACCGATATTTTACCGCTCCAAAAGAAGCACCTAGTGGCAAAGAATAGCTGTGTCTCATTTAAGGCCGAGGCCTCTGGAAGTCGAATCCTTCTGTGGGATGAGTATGTGTCCTAAACCTATAGAATTAAACAAGACAGACTGCAAAAATATGAGAACGATAGGGATGAGTTAAAAGCACAAATTAATGGTCAAAACACAACACTTAAGCATTTTTGGAAAAGGTCTGGGAGGGTACACAATCTATTAATAATCCTTGATGAACATGGCAGCCTTCGAATGCAACCTCAGACGGGCGCAGCCTTCTAAATGAGACACAGGTAACGAATTAGCATTTTCATTCAGACCATCACGAAAAGACCAGCAAGTGGGTGGGCAAAACACTAATGTTACATGTTGACTCAACAACAAATAACTTGGAATCCGTTTGAAAAACGACTTGTTTCAAGTGTTTCAGAGTCGACTTTTTCTTTTGGGAGACAATAATTCCCAAAAGAGATAACATATTTACACGGTGCATTTTTATATTTAAAACTTTGCAGGATGTTTTTGTATTCGCTTGTTACACACTGAATGATAGGTTAAAAAAAAAAAAAAGTATAGGGGCCCTTTAAATACACAGAGTTGCAGCTTTTGAGTTTTAGTATACTACTGATAAGCTAAATTTAAAAAAGGGTTTGCCGATAAATAAGTCATTTCGTGTAAAATTACTTTATTTTATTATATGAAATTTAAAAGATCACCCCAAATTTAAATTCTGTCATTATTTACTTACCCTTAGCCATTAAAAGAAAACAGTTTTGAAATGACATCAAGGCGAGTAAAGTGAGTGATCAGAGTAATGACAGGATTAAAATTTTTGTGTGAACTGTCCCTTTAATCATCTCATTATAGACATTGACACATTTATTTGCTGTGTCTTTGTATGCATAACAATGTTACGTTGTTTGAAGCGTGCCTCTAACATATTTTTTCATGGGTCCCCTGAGTTCTGACTGCATAGCTCGAGTTGTTTCTGCCCTAAATATAGAGTTGGCTTTGCCCTACAATGTCAAATGTAACTTGATTCCATAAGTTTAGTCACAGGACGTCAGTTGCTGGCTGACCAGCTGAGTTCCTCTCACTCTGTGCCACACTGCCTGATGGAGTCTGTGGGAGTGCTATGCAGCCCCACTGGGGCCAGCTCCAACCTACTGAGCTTGCCGACATCCTGCCCCTGGGATGAGGATGAGTCGTTACTGGGTCTGGAAGGGATCAAGCCCAAATCTTCACCTATACCAAGACGACGGAGTTCAGCTTCCTCCGATGACTCCCTTCCTCCCCCTTCCAGCAGCCGAAGAGTGTCCTTTGCTGACGCCTTCGGTTTGAGTCTTGTCTCAGTGAAACAGTTTGATGCTTGGGGAGTAACTGACCCGTCTGGCTCACTGGAGAGCGACTTGAATGAAGATAAGGAGTATTACATGGTTCCTCTCTTCACTCTTCCACAGACCGCTGAAGAACTAGCTTTGCGGGTTCACGAGCAGAAGCTAGAACTGGAAACTTTGGAGTTGCTTTCTGGGACCACAACTCTAAGAGGAATCGTTCGTGTGCAGAATGTTAGTTTTGATAAGATGGTCTATGTACGTACCTCTTTAGATTCATGGAAAAGTCATTTTGATCTGTTGGCAGAGTATGTGCCTGGGTCAAACAGTGGTGGGATGGATTGTTTCTCTTTCAAACTCACACTAGTACCTCCGTTTGGAGAAGAGGGCACTCGGGTTGACTTCTGTTTGCGATATGAAACATCTATAGGCACTTTTTGGGCAAGTAACAATCAAAAGAACTACTCTCTGTGTTGTTGTGAAAAAATGAAGGAGAAAACCCAAAATGAGAGTGAAAACAGAAGAAAAAGCTGTCTGAAAACAACCAGGTGAGATTCACCAACACATCTGCTGCATGAATAGTAATGAACGTCATATATATTACAGTACTTTTATCAAATTTAGCAAAATACTTGATAACAATTGATAGTTTTTAAAAGTAAGTAATATGCCAGATTTAATACAGGCCTAAAACTACAATACTAAAGTGGAACTGAATGAATTATGCAACATACATACTACCTTTTCCCCGATTGTTAATTTTATAATTGTATAATTTTCCAGCCCAAATGTCTCTGCTTCGACTGTTTCAGCAACAAACAGTGAAGAATTTCCTGGTAACTGAAATCCTCCTGAAAAGTACTTACAACTAGATTTGGAAATACCATAGAATTCTAATAAATACGTATATTTTGTTTCCTCAGATATTAATATAAATTCTGGATCTCTAAACGAAAACTGTGAGAAACTTGAAAGCAAGGAATTAGTGGTGAGTTCTAAATTTTACCAACCACTATCAACTAATTGTATGTTTTAATGAAACTATATAATTATATATTATAAAAAACTATTAAATTAAATAGTGAAAACAATTGTATAAATTGTCCTTTGACACCGGCTGCCCTCTTTGAATGTCATGCAGTTACTGATGTTAGGCTTTGACAAGTGTAAGTGTAACATTACAGTATGTACTGTCCCCAAACAAGACACTTGATAGGTCATGCTGTTCAGGGACGCTCTGTGTCAGGAAGGGACTGAGGGTCGAGTGGGGATCCTCAAGTGCAAAAACATAGTCAAACAGGCAGGGTCAAACACCAGAAAACAGTAAAATCCAGGCAAAGGCAAAAAAGTAATTCCAATAACAAAGTGAGGGTCAGGGCAGGCGGCAAACAGTCCGAGGTCAAAAACAGAATGAAACAAGGAAGACACGAGAACAAGGAACAAGGGTATGGCTTTGCAACAGTCAGCGTATGAGATAGGGTTAGGGCTTCTTTTAAACAAAGGGGAACACAAGAAAGAACCAACCTATGATAACAAGACATATGCAATACAAGGAACCAATCAGAACACGACACATTTACAAAGGTAGCACAAGACACAGTAACATGAGACGCAAGGGACGCATGGGAAATGGAGTCCAGAAATCAATAGCTGAGTCCGGGATGGAGTTCCCACCAATGGAGTTCATGGGCACTCCAGTTGGCGATCGTGACCATCAAGTTATGCACAAACGTTTGTGGGTTTGAACCTTTATATGAACATTTTCACAAGAAAATCATGATTCCTTAAAACTTTCGTAATAAAATGTATTCTAAATTTTAGAAAATGTAAAAAATATAGGAACCGGTGAAAGCACATGTACGCAATAATCACACTCTGGCCATATTAAGGTATATAATCCGTAAGCTATGTATAATCTATGTTTATCTTATGATAATAGTTATATATATACGGTGGGGACAGAAGTATTCAGACCCCTTATATTTTTCCACTTTTTGTTATATTGCAGCCATTTGCCAAAAATCATTTAAGTCATTTTTTCCCCTCATTAATGTACACACAGCACCTCATATTGAAAGAAAAATGCAGAATTGTTGACTTTTTTTGCAGATTTATTAAAAAAGAAAAACTGAAATATCACAAGTATCCAGACCATTTGCTAAGTATTTGGTAAAAGCACCTTTTTGATCTAATACAGCCATAAGTCCTTTGGGAAAGATGCAACAAGTTTTTCAAACCTGGATTTGGGGATCCTCTGCCATTCCTCTTTGCAGATCCTCTCCAGATATGTCAGGTTGGATGGTAGACGTTGGTGAACAGCCATTTTTAGGTCTCTTCAGAGATGCTCAACTGGGTTTAGGTTAGGGCTCTGGCTTAGCCATTCAAGAACAGTCACAGAGTTGTTGTGAAACCCCACCAAGGTTTTGGTCCAGGATATCCCTGTTCTTTGCCGCAACACCCCCATAGCATGATGCTGCCACCACCATGCTTCACTGTTGGGACTGTATTAGACTGCTGATGAGCAGTGCCTGGTTTTCTCCACACATACTGCTTAGAATTAAGGCCTTGGTCTCATCAGACCGGAGAATCTTATTCCTCACCGTCTGGGAGTCTTTTAGGTGTTTTTTTCTTTTAGCAAACTCCGTGCAGGCTTTCATGTGTCTTGCTCACAGCTGGACTCAAATGAAGGTGTAGAACCAAGGATGATCAGAAGAAATGGACAGCACCTGAGTTAACTATGAGTGTCACAGCAATACTTACGACCATGAGATATGTCAGTTTTTCTTTTTTAATAAATCTGCAAAAATGTCAACAATTCTGTGTATTTATGTCAATATGGGGTGCTGTGTGTCCATTGAGGGAAAAAAATTGACTTAAATTATTTTAGCAAATGGCTGCAATATAACAAAGAGTGAAAAATTGAATGGGGTCTGTAATACTTTTCGTACCCACTGTATGTAATTATGATAAAATATATATAACATCAAGGAAAAATGATTTTTATTACATAAAAGCAGTGTTAGACTATAGCCTGTGCTGCAGCTGCCAGCTAAATATAGCTGTGTAAACTGGGTCTGTATAAAAGGTGTAAATAGTGCATGAACTGATTTTAAAAGTTAAAAAGATAGCCTATTTCAATAAGATCTTGAGATAAGTTATTCTAAAAACATTATTTACATGTAGACGCCATTTCATTTCAGAATTTATTTTACATCTATGTCTTTTGTGACAGGAGGAAATCAACAGAAACCACAGCCGAAGAAGCAGAAGAAAGGCTGCGCGACTAGCAAAAGTCAAGGAACACTTTGCTAAGAGGGAAGAAGAAAACAAACAAGGGACCAAGACCAAAGAAAGTGAAGGTTTAGCAGACACCAGCATGCAGGAACATTCATCATTGCTAGAGAAGACACCATGCAGTTCCCTATCACAACAAACTGCTCGACCACCAACGGGTAACCAAATATCACCCTTTCCAGCTGAGACCCTTGAATCTGCTGAGTATAGTGGAGATTCCACTGAGATCGTCAGCCAAGCTCCAACACAAGATGAAGAAGACAACATAATCCACTCCAAGACTAATTTATCCACAGCAAACACAAGTTCACCCCTGGAAGTCTCCATCAGTCGTGATGAATCATTTGCATGCTCGGCTTCTGAGGTCTTGGAAGACATCCAACACACAGAGCGCATTACTGACCAAACAGTTTCAATCAATCAGGCTGTTCCTGTATGCCAAAATCCCGACTTGTCTGATTGCAAGAATGTTGAAAAAGCATGGAAGGACTTTGAGAAGGATGCTAAGCAAAGAATTAAAAGCTTGGCACCAAACTCTAAGATGCACGAAGACATGAATATTAGCGATAGGAAACCAAAAGAGGATGTGAGTTTGAAAACTAATTCAGAGCCTCAGCTGTGCTCCCACGGCTTCACATTTGGGACCATTGTAGCCCCACTTTACCATCAGGTTTTTAAAAACATGGAAACAGAGAGAAAAAACTTCTATCCAAAAGCTTTAGATAGGTCATTCAGGAAACTAGAGGAGGAGAGTCGAAGAGCGGTCACAGCCCCTGAGACCACAGACATTTGGCCAGAGTCTTGCATATCTACAAAACAGACAGTAGATGATATTAATGTCGGCGTCTGCAAAGAATCAACAGAACAGGACTCACAACTTAGAGTAAAGCCAACCAAAAATACTCTTCCTGAGCCAAATGACAGTAAACATGTCGAAAACGTAGAAGCTTCTTACAATCAAAATGATATTACATTTACCAAAACTAACACTCCAAAAGTTACATCTAGGCAGCCAGATCCAGCACTAGCTTTGACTGAATGCTCTATCCAGGATGACCCTTGCCAAAATCTGTGTTTATTTCCCGAACAAGGACCAGAACTTTTAGTCACTGCAAATCAAACAATAGAGTCGGGTGCTGACAGCCCACCTGAACAGATTCATCTATCATCACCCACAGCAGTTTTGAAAACTATATCATGTTTGGATAATCAGAGGTCCTGTATAAAAATTGAAAAGTCACAGAACCAGGAGGACCCTACAATTATCCACATCAAAGAGGACAATATATCTGAACATTCAATCAACACTTCTTGCTTTCTAGGTCAAGCTCCAGAGGACCCCGAAATAATCACTTTGGGTTCCTCTGTTGATACATTAGAGCCTTATTGCTGTGGGATGAGATTGAGCACCCAAAAACCTGAAGAACTTTCTCACTTAGCAATAGCTGTGCCAATAGAACCCTATACAGAATTGGAGAACGCACAAATAAATGTGAGCAATACTTTGGAGAGCCTCCAAATGAATGAAAAGGAAGAACAAGGTTTTTGTTCACATGCTTCAGAGAAGGAGAGCTCCAACATTATTAATTTTGATGCTGAACGCAATACATTAGTAGTTAAAGAGATGGAAGAAATTCACAAAATGAAAAATGATGAAAGCCTGGAAAAGCAAGAAGGGGGAGATGGAAATCAAATTAAGCAAAAGGAGAAGCAGAAACAAGACAAAGAGGAGAAAGACCAAGAACCAGAAGAACAAGAGGGGGCAGAAGAAAAACATGAAAGTAAAGGACGACTGCATAGCATTGAAGATGAGTTGAAATACATAGATGATGAAGAGGACTTGGATGCAATGGAATCAGAGAAAGAAAAGAAACAAAAAGCAGATGCAGATGATCTGCTTCCTCTTGAACAGGATTCTGAGGAACAGAAGCAGATCATTAGTACCAGCACTGTTGAATCCTTACCACATCATACTGAAGAAATAGAAAGTCTAGGTGAGGACATTCCCATCAACCGTGGATTCGAGATCTGTGAAGAAACCGCTACATCTTGTCAAGAACCATCTCAAAACAGTGATACTGAGCTCAGTGGAAGTATGCAAGCTATGGAGAATGATTGGAACCTCATTGAATTCATTGATAAAGATGAGAATGTGTCATGTGAAAGTGGGGAAAGTGACAGAGAAAACATGGAAGGCCTGGTAAAAGACGTTGAAAACAGTACCTCAACAGAATCGCAGATAGATGACGAGATGGAGCTGTACCTGAACGGTCTGAGGAATTCACAACAACAGTCAGTATTCAGAGAAAGTGCAATGAGTGGAAGCTACTGCAAAAGACCCTCCTTGAGCAGAGGGAGGCCATTAGTTATGCCTTCAATCTCAGAGTCTATGGACGAGGACCAGCTGAGTAGTTCCCAAGAAGATTTAACAAATATGGAGTACAACATGGAGCTGAAGAGAGCTACACTGCCCCTAGTGGACGGGAACGAACACGTCATTGGACGTAATGTCTTGTGGTGGAAAGAGTTTCTGTCCTATGACAATATGTCAAGGGTGATTGGATGCACTTTTTTGCTGATAGTGTTTTTGGTCGCATCGTATTATTATGACTTCATTGCATGTTTTGCCCTATATGTTATTACAGTGTACTGGCTATTTCGTCAAGGGGAGGAAGAACCACTGAAAAGCTCTCGGAAAGGTGCAAGAGGACTGCAATAAATAAGATTTACTTGTCAATATTTGTTGGAGAACTTAGAAATGTGGTATTGAATCCAAGTATGTGTGCACACAAAGAGTTGCAGTACAACAACACTGAATTATGTGGAGCTATGTCATGATTATAACATGACTTTTGTAGAATGATGGATTAGGAATAAACTTTTACATTTATTTGCCATTTTACATAAGTCAAGGTATTTCCTTGCTTTACAGACAGCAGAGTAAGTTTGCATACAATATCACAATGCTCTTTAAAAGAGTTGAACAGAACGCAAAAGATCTAATGGGCTCTATATATGAAGAGTTTATTTGCAAAAACAGATAACTCAATTTTTTAAAATCATGTTTTTATTGTATTTTGTTTAGCTATTTTTTTATTAATTAGAATGCAATATGAAAAAAAACATGGAAATGACTTTTCAAATATGCTTTTGAAAAACTAAAAAACTAAAATAAAACTGTGTTTGTAAATGAACTCTTCATTTGTAGAAAAATGGTTGGGTTCTGTGCCAATGGTGCGTGGTACAGTGATGTTTAAAGGACCACTGGGTGAGGGAAAAGTTTGACAGATTATAGAGGGTAAGTTTTGAAAAAAGGATAATAGTGCAATTTCATTGACATACTTTTATGCCCAGCTTTAATTTCATATTACCCGATTGGATTATGATTTATATAATGTATATACAAAACATAAAAATAATCATGTTCAATTTTATGTCTAATATATATTGGCAATGAAGATCAGATGAATGCCCATGTTTGTTTGTTAATTTGTCTGGTCTATTTAGTAAAACTGTTTGAGACTACATTTTTTCTAAAGATATAAAGGATCAATATCCTCTTTTACTTCAATAAATCAAACATTCTCCAAAACTGACCAGCATTTGCTTCATTAGAAGAGCAGTGTCATGTGACACAGGTATGCAAACATTATGAATAAACTATGTAAAATAAACCATAACTTCCGTCATTGTGCACTCAAAATAGATAACTTTTTTGGCGTCTGTAAATTTGCTTTGTCCAGTCAACAGAGTATTTTATTGTAATTCAATATTATACACCTGTTATTATTTCAAGTTATCCTTATCTTGTCCATTTATTGTTAGACATAATTCATGGAACTGGCTTTCGGTGAGCAAACAGACTAACTATGATCTCATCTCCAGTCCATTAGGCTCTGCAGTTCACAGAAATAAATCTGACCACAGATCTCTCCAAATAGACTCCTTTTTAGCTGTAGATATTTTAAGATTGTTTCGATTGCTTCCGGCCGTACAGTGAAAGTCATTGGCGTCCGTATAGCAACATTGGGCCTACATGACTTGTGAATTGTATGGACAAAAAAAAGGTTAATAAATGAATTATTTTTTATAGTCAAATATTGATCCATCAATGGGATGGAACTACTTGGATGGCCCTGTGCCTCCAAGTTTTCTAACTTATGTTTGATGCACCATGTAAGCTTCTGACAATATAATATGCTTACATGGTTTACAGTTTTCCCAGTGTTACAAAGTGTCCCACTTTGCCTAAATTTACCTCTTATATCTTCCGCTATGAGACACTGGCAGCAGAATCAATGTCATACTGAACATTATAGTCATTTTAGGCTAATAACAATGACATGATTCATCTACTGCTAAATATCTTATTGGATCAAACCAGAGCCGTTGAAAAACGTTCTTCAACAGTGGGTCAGACTAGTTCTGGTGTGCACTGGGTTTAGTTTGGATTGTAATACTCAGAAAGTAACCCAGACCAGACCTCTGCGGGGAGAGACGTGACAAAACTCACGTTCTCTTCCCGCCACAGAGCACTCCACTCCTTGTCAAAGCGCGGGAACGTGACCCGCCATTGCGATTATCACGACCAAACGCTAGGAAGACCTACCTTACGTGGATTATTTGAGCTCCTCTTTATATCTAATCCAGAATAAATGTAAACGTCTATATGGAGCTGTGGAGAGCTGTAAATGAACGTCCTTTTTTTTCTTACGCCACACTAATTTCTGTGCGAAACTGTAATGCCAATTTTGAGGAGTTTGAACTTATATCTGTCACTGATGTAATTGTATTTAAAAATAATTTATTTAGACTCACCCTTAACATATATTGCCAAATAAAATTTGACCGTGACCTATATGGTGTAACACAGCAAAATGTAGAGAAAACAATAACATACAAATAACATGAGCACATTTTTTCATCCGTTACAAATAGCACAAGAGAGGTTTATGTAAAAGATGTTTATGTTTTTTCTTTGCTAACTACCCATATGTATATACAGTATTTTATTCAAATAAAATTAATATTTATCGCATTATTCTGAATTTGGCCTACATATCTTTTATTTAAAAAAAAAAAAAGTATTTTAAATAATTGTATCATCAACTAGTACTATAAATAATAAATAATTATTTTCAATTATATAAAATTATATAATAATATAATTATATTAAATGGTATATATATATATATATATATATATATATATATATACTATTTCGTCCATTTTCAGTGTAATTAAAGTGTATAGAATAATACACGATAACCCTAATGATGTTAATAATAATAATAATAATAATAATATTAATAATAAAACAGTAACAGTTATTATTATCAGAATTAAATAAAGTATGAACCTTTCAGAGAGTTTGAGTTGAGTTTGGGGCGTTTCGTGCTTGGCGTTCACAGATTGGACGCGCACTTCCGGCACGTTCGCTGGAGAGGCGCAATCAGGCTGCGCGTCGTTGCGGTGCGTGCGTACGTGCTGACGGCCTGACGGAGCCGGTGCGCCGGTAGTCTCAGTGCTGTACTATGGACCTGCGGGGCAGCGCTCAGATAGATTCGGATCTCTCCTCCGTCGCGACGGAGCTGCGGTACAGGAAGGAGGAGCAGGAGAAACTGTCTGGGGTGGTGAAGAGCGTGCACCGAAAACTCCGCAGGAAATACATTGAAGGTACAGCCTGAGATGCGTAGCTGCGTAGCCTAGCCTAGGTCAGCTTCTCTAGCCTGGCCTGATCAGAGATGCGGTCATTTAAACCCCTGGAGAACAACCGTAAACATACGAGAACACAAATGGAGTTAGTTTATAGTGTAAACTTGCGCTGCATGATTATTGACACAACCTGATTTCGCACTTGGCTCGTTTTGGAAACCACTTGCTGTGGCTCAAAACCTAGTGAGCTGCCTACATAGACAGCATTTTGGTCATTTCCATAGAACATGTCCGAACGTTCCTAACGCCCTAAAATAACGTTGTCTAGGTAGGCAGCACTACATGTATTGAAACAGCCTCTTGTCTGTGGCACGACGTTATAGTCTAGACAGCAGGCCTATGCAGGGTCGTTCATCTGTACCTGTTTTGCTCTTCATTGATCCGATGGATGGTGTTTAAAAGCATAAACTATTTTTAATCATCCTTAGGGAAGAAAAAGGCAATTAAGCAAGAATCTAGAAGTGTGAATTGTCTTGAATTATGTGTGCTGCTATAAAAGCTTTAGCGTCCTCTTCACTGTCAATTATTTATCCATTTATTGTTTAACACCTTTCTTATCTAATGACCCAATACACCTACCATAACTAATGGTCAGCTGACCAATTGTTATTGTGTCTCCTTGCTAGGGATGGTATAGTTATTTGCGAAAATTATTTTTATTATTTTTTTGGTATTTTTAGTTTTACTTTTAACATTTGGTTTATGGATAAATATATCAAAAGTACATAAAGTAAGTAGTAGTAAATAAGTGAAATGAAAATGTAATTCAAGAAGAGTTAGAGCTGACTTTAGTTATGTTGGTTTCAGTGTGATTATGTTACCGTGGTTACGGGCACTTGTGGCGTAAATCTGGATTTTTTTTTTTTGTTGCCTAATCTTTAGTACACCAGCTTCTATCCTCAGTTGACTTTCCTATTTGAGATTTTAGCATGTTGTTTTTCAAAGTGTATAACTTAAATATCTTGGTAAATATCTGAATCCAATCCTTAAAGGTGCCATAGAATGGAAAACTGAATTTACCTTGGCATGGTTGAATAATAACAGTTCAGTACATGGACATAA
>JAUMHG010000079.1:8575830-8597529 GCA_032359395.1 Enteromius anoplus | reverse complement strand
CGGCATATCAGATTTTAAAACCAACAAATATTCGTATCGGTATCGGCCTTAAAAATCCTGTATCGGTCGGGCTCTACTACATACCTTCTATTTACATGTCAGAGAACAATTTAAAATATTCTCTCAATGCATTCTATGGAACCTTTAAAGGTCTTGGCCTTCTCCGCTGTACATAAACAACCATGCAACCAAACATACAACACTGTCATCATTATTCTGTTGAAATGAGACTAAAATGAATTAGAAACTGTATTAATCTAGTCACCATGTTAATGTCCTCATATTAAAAATGCACGATGACTAGGGGTGGCACAGTTCACAAAACCCACCGTTTGGTTTGTATCACGGTTTAGGGGACACGGTTTTCTGTATGGTAGGAGTGGGCGATATGGCAAAAATATCATATTACGATGATTCTTTGTCATTGATTTTACAATCTTGCAAGTTGTCTGAGCAGTACAGACCAACTAATTTGCCTTTTTTTAAATTAAAAACAAAGCCTTTCAAGGTAACAAAGCATAAAATAAAGAAGTGCAGATATTTAGGCCAAAAACTATCACACCACATTTAAAAATACCATCTTTTTGCCTCTTATTATGTGTGATGAAGTGTTTTTTTTATTGATGGAGATAATTGACACTGTGAGAATGTTACAGTCTTGCACTGCCGTGAGCTTCATCCAAGATGAATATAAAGCACCGTCTGACTTTAAATGTGTTGAGTTTCTTATGGTTCAGACTAGCTTTATCGAATCTTCCCCCGAGTGTGACAAGCAGCGCTATAAATCCCACACACAGTAGTCTATTCACTAGACCCCGTGATGGGTTAATAAGGAAGGCGTGATCTGGTCTTCTTGGCATTGTACAGCAGTATTCATATGTAACGGTGCTGCACTTGTTTCCCTTCTTGTCTTATTCTCTGTAAATCTGATAAGGCCTGTATTTTTCTAGTCTGTCATGAGACGGCTAAATTTTTGTCAGTTCTTGCCCTCCCGAGCACTCTTGTAGGGTAGCGGTTGCCTTCTGGTGTCAGCAAGTTTGTGAACTGTGTGTGAATCAGCACAAACGCTTTGATGATACGGTACTTTTCGAGCTCGGCGAGGTTGTTGAAGAATTCGGCCTGTGTTTTTTGAGCCGTTGGAGGCTATGGTTTCAGAACCGAAATTTAGAGGAAGCACGACATCAGCTGACTCCTGAAAGTAGGCTTTGTGGAAAAAAATTCAAGTTGTGCCATGCAGAGGATTCAATCATGACTACACGCTCTTCTGTTTTGTCTTTTCGGCTGCAGTGGGAGATTTCGAGAAAATATGGCGTGAACATTGTGAAGACGAGCAGACTCTCAGCGAGTATGCCATGGCCATGAAGAACTTGGCTGACAACCACTGGGCGAGTAAATGCGAGGGCGAGGGGCGCATCGAGTGGTGCCGCAGGTAAGAGTGCTAATGGTTAGTATTTTACAGCTGATTTGGTATGTATTGCTGTTAAATCTCTCTCTGGCCGCAGTGTTTGTCAGGAGTACTTCCAGGATGGAGGGATGAGGCAAGTGTTGGAGAAGGACGAGAAGAGCGCCAGGCACGCTGCAGCTGGGAATGACACGTCCCCAAACTCTCCACCACAATCACCCTCTTCAAGGTGCTCTAGAATGATACTTACACTGCAAACCACACATTTTGGAGATTGCAATGAGTTCATTGACTCATTGATCAGCTTTTGGTTTATGCTTGGTTGCAGCTCGACGTTCCAGCTCGGGAGGATACGACTCCTGGATGTGGGCAGCTGTTTCAACCCCTTCCTGAAGTTTGACGAGTTTCTGACTGTTGGTATTGATATTGTGCCAGCAGTAGAGGTTTGTGTTTACTGAAATTATATGCGACTGTTGGCTTTTTAATTAACTATAATAATAATATGTATATTTAAATATTATTAAGATTCAAAATAACAGTTTTCTATTTCAGTGTATTTTAAAATTTTATTTCTGTGATGTAAAGCTAAAGTCTCCAGAGGCACATTATTCTTAAAAATCATTTTAACATGCAAGAAACATTTCTTCTTTTCAGTGTTGAATATTGTTGTGCTGCATACATTTTTGTGCGAACTGTGATACGTTTTTTTACCCCTCTTATGACAAGTACACTAAAAACAGCAAAGAATTTATTTATTTTTATTTAGATATTTTTTAAATATAAATGTTTGTATTAAATATTTTTATCTATTGAATGCATTTTTTTTTATATATAAAAATGTTTAGTATAATGGTTACACATAATTACAATTTTGGCAAACAATTATGTAAATGTTTTTCGAAACCAGTATAAATACAAAAACTACATTTCTAGGACTGGGATAGGATGATAAATCGATGGAAGAATTTCCCGAATGCATGGCAATTCCTCTAAAATTGATTCCAAGCTTCGATTTTAACAGCAGATGGCGCTCTACTCTCATTTTTATCTGCATACTCAAATGCTCAAACCCTTGGAATTCGCTTTAACATTTTCATATTTCAGTGAATGATTATTTTAGGTTCAAGTGTGTGTAATGATTTAGTAACTATATAAAATTCCTATATAATACATATTATATATATATATATATCCTTTATCTTGGACACTCTTTCTGTCATTGACCTAATTTAGCTTGTTCTGCTGAGTCAAGCTAAATGTTCAGAATTTTTGTTGTTCCTCTTTATGGTTACAGAGCGTCTACAAATGCGACTTTCTCAACCTGCAGCTGCAGCAGCCTCTGCAGCTGGCCAGCGATGCCTTGGATGCCTTCCTGCGGCTGCTGCGCGGCCCCATCGACGCTTTACCTGCCCAGCTGTTTCACGTGGTAGTCTTCTCACTGCTTCTCTCCTACTTCCCCTCGCCCTACCAGCGCTGGCTCTGCTGCAAGAAAGCGCACGAACTCCTGACCCTGAACGGCCTGCTCCTCATCATCACCCCCGACTCCTCCCACCAGGGCCGGCACGCGCTGATGATGCGCAGCTGGCGGGTTGCCGTGGAGTCTCTGGGCTTCAAGCGCTACAAGTACGTCAAGTTTTCCCACATGCACCTGATTGCGTTCCGCAAGGTGTCGCCCACCACCAGCAGTGACCTGGTCAGCCGCAACTACCCGGAGATGCTGTACATCCCGCAGGACTTTAACACGCTCGACGAGGATGGATTCGGAGAATGCTACGAACCTCCGCGCTCCGATTTCGAAGACGACCAGTTGGCTTGTAGCTTCGCCGAATTGCCAGACACGCCGTACGATTCGGACTCGGGCGAGAGCCAGAGCAGCTCGGCTCCCTTCCACGAGCTGGAAGACCCTATTTTGCTGCAGAGCTGAACTTGTTTACTGCCCGTCTCGCTATTTAGCACCTTACCTTTGTGCTGCCAAAATTGCTCCGCTGCGTTTGTGCACTCGACCCCTTTTTAAGAAGCAAAAAGTTTGCACAGAGTGAATGAGGACGTTTAAGTGGGCGTTGATTTTTAAGAGCGTGCAAGACATCCTTTTGAACACACATGTACACACTAAACAATCCTAAGTAAGATATAGAAGTGATGTGGTTTTGTAACAGAAGCAGCTGAGGGATTTCAGGTCGAGGATGATTTTGCTCACCCACTTTGGCTGTTTTCTCATTTTTAGAATGATTTGACAAACCTTTTCAGACCAGCTTTAACGTATAGCTTAGGCGTAGTTATCGTCCGTGTCGAAACATCCAACTTTTTGGTCAGTTAGCACACCGGTTCGGACTTTTTCAGATGTATTTCGTAAAAAAGGATAGTTTGCCCAAAAATGTCGTTTCAAAAACTGATTTTTTCTGTCCATACAGTCAAAGTCAATGTAACTTTTAGTTACTACGAAAATCAATGGGAGTTTTATTGTTAATAAAATGTATATTAAAATGAAAGTTACAATGAAAGCCGTTTTGAACCCCATTGACTTCCATTTTAATAAACGAAAACTCTTCAACGTTAAAGTAAAAAAAATTAAATAAAAAAAATTAATTAATAAATAATAATAAATGTGAAAATCAAAGAATACCTTTTAAATTTTTTGTGTGAACTATCCAATTAATGGTTCGATTCTTAGCAAGTTTTCACTGCACATTTAAGATGGCCATTTCAGCCATCGTCTGTTCTCTACCGACTTTTTGGAATAGCCTTTATCAATGATATTTGTAGCATTTTAAGTGTCTGCAGGACTTGTGCGTGTTTGGTTATGTGACATTGTGATTGTGAATGTAGATTTCTCTGATTCAACAAGGTACAAATCATGCAAAGTAGTCTGTTTTTCAGAACAAACAATCTCGCAGGTGACCCGATTGGATGCATGCGTTGTGGCAACGTGTTTCTGTTCCGCGATCAAATGGCCTGAAAGTAGCTGCGTTTCTGCCTTGGTTTTAGCTTGAACAGCTATTATAAACAGTAATATCCCATTACTTGTCAGTAGTATTTAGTATGGAGCAGGTTAGATTTCTCTGCCTTAATGTGACTTTTGAGTAGGATGATTGTTTACTATTGACTGTTTACTCTCAAAAACTTCAGTTGCTCTAAATCTACTTCCTGTATCGTAATCTGGTGTTTTTTTCCAGTACATTATTTTAGTTTCCCGCTTTCAGTTACAAAATAGAGCTTTTAAGGTACAAATGTTTGAACAGTACTCTGCCAAATGTTGATTTAAAAAGTACTACAAAGCTTACGTTTTTAGCTTCTATGTAGGTAACTGCAGAATTTGCCGCTCTTTTTATTCACTCCAGGTTCTTAAAAACACTATTTTGACTGTCCAAGCACATATTTGCACGTTTTCGATAACGCCCCCATCGTAGGGTTGTCAAAATACGGATGTTGGCATCAGCACTTCATTAGAATAGCAATACGTTCATAATCATTAACGATCAAAAATTCCCCATATCACCTGGCAGTTCTATTAGGCACTGTTTTCTATTGTATTCGTTTGGTTACCATTTGGTAAACCTGATTAGAATATGCTGTGATGGGTCTTTACTTTAAAAAAGTGTGTGAGATGTACTTCGGGGTGCTGTTTGAAGTATCTACGTGAGGTTTTGGTGTTAGGCACTTTACGTGTGTGTTTTAGGGGTGCCAAATGTAAGCGTGGAAAGATTTGAAATGGTGATCGAATTCAGTATGTGATCAGGAAAAAAAAATGCTCCTCAAGGTGCCTTCAAACCCAAATTGTATTTTTGTGATTTATAGAGACTTCAAGGATTCAAGAACAGGCTACTGAATGTCACAAGAAAGTGCGATCATTTCTCTCCCACAGTAAACCGTTACAGTACATACTTTCAGCAAATTGGAAAAAATAAATGACTGAAATACTACCCTGTTAGCAATAGCAGTTAAAGGCTTTCTTTAGTCTGTACTCGATTTATAAATCTAAGGAAGAAAAAAGAAATAGCTTTGTATTCTATTGTTTAGTTGGTGGTGTGTTCAGATATTCACATATCAAATGTCTTTGTCTTCCCCAGGCTCTCCTGTTTGCATGATTGATTTTCTTTATCAGTGTTACGATGGTTGACTCCCACAGAACCTGACTATTTGTGAGGAATATTGTTATTCATCTTTTTATAAATAAAGGTTTTTGTTGCTTTCTCTCTGGTCTTCCTTTTGCCTATGCCAGGTTGCTTTGAAGGCTTTACAGCGGTTCATATGAGATTATGTGTGTTTCATAACTAAAAGAATAGCTTGTAAATGTTTATTTTATCTACTGTAGTGCTGTTTAATGGACACAAACGTTTTTTTCATTCAGCACGGATGCATTAAATTGATAAATGTAAGAGTGAAGACTGTTAAAAGTAATGTCACTGATGGATATAACAGATTATAAACATTCAAGTTTTTTTTAAAAGCAGGAAATTGGATTCATTATTTAAATTAAGAAATTAAATTTATATTATTTTAAGTTGTAATAATGTTTCACAATATTACAGTTTTTTTATTCTAATAATGCCGTCTTGGCAAGAGTAAAAGACATTCAAAAACGTAAGTCTTTATATAAACAAAACGTATATCTGTACGTATTGTTAATATGGTATAAGCAGTGGCGTAAATCAAACGTTTTCCCGTTTCACCGAGATCCTGTGTTTGTCCGTTCAGGGTTGCCGTAGCAGCTTAATACCGTGCAAACATGGCGGACACTGAGCGAAGTTTAGGCGATGGTTCGGGATATTGTGCGATACATTTCCAGTTTTAGTCGTTTTTCTGTAAACGACAACGACCAATGACTTTTCTATCCACTGGCGTATTTATTTTAGCTTGATTTAATCGATGTTACTCTCCTCGTGAACGGAAGCGACGCATTCTGTCAACTTTCTGATGCCGGTAAACGCACTGGAATCTGCTCGACTAACTCAGACTGACAGCACATTAATTACTTCACCTCGTACGTCTTCCCTTATTTAATAACTTTTGACGAGATTATCATTTGCACATCTACTTCCCGCCTTCGTTATAACATGACCTTGAGTTGAACAGTTCGGTTCATTCAGCAGTAACAACAGGTGGATATGGACAACCCACTGTTTTGTTGTTGAGGTTACACTAAAATGTGCATTAAAATGTCTCTAGGAACGGTTTGATGTTAGATTTACCTCAAATCCACCATACAACATGCCCGCCTTGCATCCTTTTTGCTGAATAGTTATGTTGCGAATAATTGTGACATATTAATTACGTCACTCGCGACGTTGACTCGGCAGTTTTTCTGCTGTTGTGCGAGTTTGAACTCCGCAAGGATGTGCAAGCTGTTGAAGTACTGCTTCAGTCACTTCCTTTACGCTGCGATGACCCGGCTGGACGAAGCCAACAAAGGGGTCAACATGTGGTCGTCCATTCGGTACCTCGGTTACCTGTCCAGCCTGAACTCCTTGGTGGCCATCTGCCTGGGAATTTACGTACAATGGGAGAAAACCGCAGACACTGTCATCTTGGTCATTTTCATTTTGGGCCTCTTCGTGCTTGGGATTGCCTGCATTCTCCACTATTACTTCGGCATGGAGGGCGTCAGCCTGTTTCTGCTGCATATGTGGTTTGGCTTCCTTCTGGGTTTGCTGTGCTTCATCAACGTCCCGTCCAAAGAGCTCGATGTTAAGGAGCAGGTGGCCAACTATATGTTAATAGCCAGCATTGTGATACGAACCCTATGGTCTTTGGTTGGAAGAATGTGCGGTTATACCCGACATCAACCCGCTTTCCTCACCTCGAGGGAAGCTTTGGAGCTCACAGGCTTCGCTGTGGCCAGCGTAACCTTGGCCAGCCAAAAATCCATAAGCCTTGTGGTCCTGGCACTGGCTTTGGCTGCCGTAGTTGTGGATTTGCGCATGAAATCCCTTTTTGCTATCCCAAACCTGGTCTGCTTCTCGCTTGTCGCTGCGTTCTTCTTCCAGGAGTCTTTGGGAGTGTCCACCAACCCCTTCGCCTTGTCTTGCTTCTTCAGCCGCCTCGTCTGTGACCCGCTACTGGACGTCTACTTCAGCGGACTTTCGGTCACCGAACGCTGGTCACCGCTGCTGCTGAGAAGAGGCCTGTGGAGACGCTTGACACTTCTTCCTCTGGTTGTCATGGAGGTGATGTTTTCGGTCATGGCTGCTCTGAAGATGAGAGATCTGGATCGGTGGTACCTGCTCATCCCGGGCCTTTTAGCATCTGCTGTTTTCTGGATCATCTGCCACCTGGTTTTCCTCGTGACGCTGTGGGGGTTTCACAGCAAGCTGAGTGACTGTCAAAGGATGTGCATGCTGCATACGTCAGAGGCTGGAGAGCTGGACAGGGTCATGGCGTCTAAGGGGATGAGGCACTTCTGTCTCATATCGAAACGCCTGGTGCTCTTCAGCCTGATGTCCAACATCATACTCGGGGCTCTGGGTTGGCAGGTAAGGCTTCCTGTAAACATCTTACTTAGTTTTTATAGAAATTTACAAATAACTTTTATTTTTTAATTTTTAGTATAGCCTGAATTTTTTAGCATCATTACACCAGTCTTCATTGTCACATGATCCTTCAGGAATCAGGATAATATGATGAAATGCTGCTTAGGAAACATTAATTATCAGTGTTGAAAGTGGTGCTGTCCTAAATGTTTTGCTTTCTCTTCCAGCCGTCCAACAGTCTGTTTATTGCCTTGTTTGTGCTGGTGCTGCCTCTGGAGTCTCTAGCCCACGGTCTCTTCCATGAGCTGGGAAGCAGTCTCGGAGGCACCTGTGTAGGCTACGCTGTGGTGATTCCTACCAACTACTGCAGGTACTGGAAACATACACACTCTCATTTCACTAACTCAGATACTGTAGCTTACACAGAGGGTCGGTATTTCATCCTCATCCTCTCATTTTCTCTCAGCCCAGATGGGCAGCCCACCCTGCTCCCCCCAGCGCACGTGCAGGAGCTCAACTTGCGTTCCACAGGGATGCTTAACAATGTGCAGCGCTTCTTCTCTCATCACATGATCGAGACCTACGGTTGTGATTACTCCACGAGCGGCTTGAGCCTGGAAGCCCTGCAGGCCAAGCTCCGCATTTTCATGGAGGCGCACACGGCTGACGGCCCACGACACGACACCTACGTGCTGTATTACAGCGGACACACCCACCGCAGCGGAGAGTGGGCTCTAGCAGGTGGGAGAGTCATTACATAACACTGCTTCCTGTAGAAACAGACACAGCAGAACCTGGGAGAATCTCCTAATCTATCCATCTGTCCATACATCCATCCGTCTGTCTGTCTATATATCCATACATCTGTCCATCCTTCCATTCATCTATCCATTCTTCAGTTTATCTATCTATCTATCTATCTATCTATCTATCTATCTATCTATCTATCTGTTGATGTTGTATCTATCTATCTATCTATCTATCTATCTATCTATCTATCTATCTATCTATCTATCTATCATCTATCTGTTGCTGATCTATCTATCTATCTATCTATCTATCTATCTATCTATCTATCTATCTATCTATCTATCTGTTGCTGTTGTATCTGTCTATCTGTCTATCTATCTATCTGTTGCTGTTGTATCTATCTATCTATCTATCTATCTATCTATCTATCTATCTGTCTGTCTGTCTGTCTGTCTGTCTGTCTGTCTGTTGCTTATCTATCTATCTATCTATCTATCTATCTATCTATCTGTTGCTGTTGTATCTGTCTATCTATCTATCTATCTATCTATCTATCTGTTGCTGTTGTATCTGTCTATCTATCTATCTATCTATCTGTTGCTGTTGTATCTATCTATCTATCGATCTATCTATCTATCTATCTGTTGCTGTTGTATCTATCTATCTATCTATCTATCTGTTGCTGTTGTATCTGTCTATCTGTCTGTCTGTCTGTCTATCTATCTATCTATCTGTTGCTGTTGTATCTATCTATCTATCGATCTATCTATCCATCTATCTGTTGCTGTTGTATCTATCTATCTATCTATCTATCTGTTGCTGTTGTATCTATCTATCTATCTATCTGTTGCTGATCTATCTATCTATCTATCTATCTATCTATCTATCTATGTATGTATCTATCTGTCTATCTGTTGTATCTATCTGTCTGTCTGTCTGTCTATCTATCTATCATCTATCTGTTGCTGTTGTATCTGTCTATCTGTCTGTCTGTCTGTCTATCTATCTATCTATCTGTTGCTGTTGTATCTATCTATCTATCGATCTATCTATCCATCTATCTGTTGCTGTTGTATCTATCTATCTATCTATCTATCTGTTGCTGTTGTATCTATCTATCTATCTATCTGTTGCTGATCTATCTATCTATCTATCTATCTATCTATCTATCTATGTATGTATCTATCTGTCTATCTGTTGTATCTATCTGTCTGTCTGTCTGTCTATCATTCTGTCTATCATTCTGTCTATCTATGTATCTATCTATCTATCTATCTATCTATCTATCTATCTATCTATCTACAATCTATATATCTATCTAGATTTTGCAGATAAACATAATCTGGAAATTTTGTTTGTAACCAACTTACATATTTGTAAAAAATTTGCATATCATTTGCATGCAATTTACATAAAATTAATAATAATAAAAAATATGCATATGGAGCAAAGCCAAACTCTGGGAAATAGTATTTTATTGAGGGCTTTTTTTATGTCTTAATCTAATCAGGTGGAGACGTTTTACGCCTAGATGAGATTGTGCAGCTCTGGAGAGAAAAGAACGCTGGATTCTGTTCCCGTCTCATCATTATTCTCGACACAGACGACTCGCTCCCCTGGGTGAAGGAGGTGCAGAAAATCGAGGGACTTTATGTAGCGGTTCAAGGAGCAGTGCTCTCTAGTCCCACTGACCCGGAGGTCCAGGACGCTCCTCAGCTCGGGGACTTCACCTGTCAATGGGTTGATTTTAACTGCAACCCTGACAGCATAGTTCGGTGGTCTGAGCGTGGGCGGCCTATCAGAGCAGCCTACGGCATCTCCAGACACTGGAGCGACTACAAGCTTCACCTGCCCACTGAAAGCGACGTCACCAGGCACTGGAGACTTTACTTCCCCCGCCTGACTTACCCTGTGGTGCAGCTTGCACACTGGTGTGGTGGGTTGAACCTTTTCTGGGTGTGTGGAAACTGCTTTCGACTGCTCCGAAGGATCAAACTCACGTGGTTCCCACCGGCGGTGCTGGATACGGGCCAAGGTTTCAAACTGGTTAAATCCTAGAACAGAACATAAAGTGTGGCGATACTGTAAGCAGCTGCCGGTCTGAGCTGTATGTGGACATGGTTAGGTGATGCTCACCTACGGGAGCTTTAGGTTGTATTGACCAGCATAGCAATTTATAAAATCTCAGGTGTGAAAACACTCCATGTGTGTGTTTGTGATGGAAAAAAACTGCAAAAAATTGGCCAACTTGCATACAAGAATTTCATATTCATTACTCAGCGAAGGTAAATTTTGTGAAACCAATCAAAATTTCTGGGTTTATATCACCTCTAAATCAAAAGATAGGTAAGATACTATATTTTGCATTAAAAAAAATTAATTAATAAAAGATTATTGTAATGACAATTAAGTACATTTTCTTGTGACTGTTGCAATATAAAAAATATTTTATATTTAAAATTTAATTATCTTTATAATCCTTATTGGTAAGAGAATTATTCTGCAAAAACTGTTATTACAGTAAAAAGTTTTCATTTTTATGCAAATAATATTATGGTAAAATATGACCTGGAGATTCTTTTTTTTTTTGTTGTTGTTGCAAGATTCATAAACAATGTTACTGACGGGCCTAACAGCATTTCACCCACTAACCAATTAAGCTGTTACAGCTTTTATTTCTTGTATTTTTGAACTCTTGTATGTTTTAACACTTGCCATTCTAAACGTTTTCTCCATGACTTTTGTAAACTCAGTTATAATGTATCAGCACTAAACAGTTGAATGCAGCACTTGTACACAGCATGAAACCCAGTACAAGCTCAGCCATTTTGCGGTGCCTCTACTTAACTGCACTAGACAAAGCACAGCCTTATATTTAGAATCTATACAAGGGACGTAGTGTCCGTTTAACACTATAACCCACACATTCAGAACTGTCCAGTGGCGTAGTTTATTCATGTAGTTTGTGTTATTTGTTTATACAGAAAAAGATTTTCTATTGCCCTTTATAAATTGATATTTTGTATAGTTTGGTTGTTCTCGAGAAGTATATTTGACCAATATTGTGTGTTACTAGCACTTACAGCAGTTTGGGTTGAGTGTTTATACTAGTTGTGTTACATGTTCTGAAGTGCCTTCAGTAAGACTAGTCCTCGCCAAAATACCCGAGGATTTACTCCTAGTGAAATATGCAATATTTATTGATTGACTTAAGACATGTATGAAGAGGTGTAAGGCTTTTTGTTTTTTAAAGGAAGCTACGAATGGCTTTAACAATGAATGAACGACACGCTGGGATGATTTCAATGACTGTTTGCATGTTTGAAATCAAACATGAGAATGAATTTGATATTTTGATAATAAAAGAGGGTCTCTTTTACTGCAATATCGCGTATTTAATTGTTCTTATCACACCAACAGACAAAAATATACCCTATTAAATATTTCTAAATTTAGGTTACTATTAAATTATATACGTGAATTATATTATACATAAATATTATATACGTGACTTGTACACTTTTGTACTCATTTTTTTTACTAAACATAACAAAAAATACATTTCTATTAAAATATAAAACTATGGTATATGTATTCTCGTGGAGAAAGGCATGGATATAAAGGACTGTTGCGTTTAGGGATATATCTATTGATCAACCCATGACATAGGTAAATAAAGTTTATTTGACTGTTTTTTCACAATGTGAGCATTGTCCATATACTGTAAACCCACATGAATAGAAACGAGTAGTCACATCATTCATCTCAACATACTTTTTTTTTTTAAACACTGAAAACAATAGACACATAATTTAAGCATTATTCTCTGGGTGTCCCTCATCTTCAGTTAGGGCCGCCTCTGTCTTTAAGCAGTTTATTAAGCACGCTCGTCTGTTTTATAACCTTGAGGTTTGAAATGTCTTCAGCAATAACAGGAACTTCAGAGCTGGGATTTGGGCCCTCGGATTCACTCTCGCTGTCTGACAAAGCTGTAAGAAGAGCGTCGTTCTCATATGTAGGAAAGTAGTATCTGAAAAAAAAATTAATTAAAAAAAAATGTACAGTGTAAAAGTTAGAGCTCATTCTAATGTTCAAAGTTTATATTATTTAAATTATTCAATTCTACAGTCTTTACCCGGTATAATATTTAACATAATAATAAAAAAGTGTAATAATAAATTTATATAAAAATAAATAATATAATTCAAGAAATAATAAAAATAAATAATATAAAATCATTTTTAATTGATGAATCTTTAATCCAGACGGAAAACCGTTTGAATAATACAAAAAGTAATGTGAAGATAATAGGATAATCTGAAAGAGGATTAGGACCAAGCAAAAATAAAAACAATTACATTTTAAGAATTAACTCTTTATATTACAGAAAAAACAGTCATTAAATTTAGAGAATAAAAAAAGTCAAAAGAAACTCTTTATTTAAACAAGTTTAAAGGCAGATAAACAGCACAGCCATCCTCTACAACACTGATGTGAAAAACACTGTGCCACAACAATCAGTTAAAAATCATCTTTAATCCACAAATTAATATTTACTGTAGTAACACTAAACCTACCCAATGAATACATTAATTAACAATTAACCAATTAACAATTATTACCCAATTAACACTAATTTTAGGCAGTTGATTTTTCTGATGAACCTGAAACAAGTGTGTTTCTTCTTCTTTAACAAGTTTTCTTTTAAAATGTAATGACTTTTTTTTTTTAAATCACAATTAATTCATTTAGACGTCTTTTTCTAAAAATTTAGTTTTTTTTTCTTATAATATAGTTTTGCTTTTATTATTTCTCTTCTGTAGAATAAATAATAAAATATTATTAAATACATTTTAATTGTTCAGATGGATTGAATAATACAAAAAAAAGGTCATGTGAAGAAAACACAATAAATAATAATAATAAATAATATAAAAAAGGGTAATTGTCCAGATGGGGTGATCATGAATGTGTCATACTTACTGTGGCTGGTCCCAGTGTGAGACCTCAGGCAGCTGCATCACATGACCCATGTTAACCAGGTGTTGAACTAGTTCCTCTTTGGTTTCGCTCTTCTCCTGACAGCAGTAGCATCGGCACTGGTGAAGCTCTCGCCGGATGTAATTCACCAGTTTCACTTGCTGGTAGAACTTCAGGCCTGGACAAATAACACACATGACATGAACGACCCTCTGTGCGCTCAAGACTGCTCCTCGACAACATTTCTGCAGTACTCACTTAAGTCCGTTTTTAATTTGTGCAGGTCGAACTCATGAGCTTCCTGGATGAAAACAAATGATGTTATTAATGATACTGATGAGAAAATGCACAAAAATGAAAAAAAAAAAAAAAAAACACTTGTTCAGCAGCATCATATACCTCCATGTGTGTGTAAATTTTCTCCATCGTTTCTGCTTGCTGCTCACAAAACAGACACACGGCACACACGGGATGAGCCTGCCAATCTGACCAATCACTGCAGAGAGGGCAGACTATCAGGAAGGAGAAACCCAAAAATGTGATCATCAGAGTCAAAATATAAAGGCCTTACTCATCTTCATCCTCAAGGAGCTCCCTGTCATCTTCAGACTGCACCTCCTCCCAAGTCTTCCCCAACTCCTGCGACATTATAAAAAAGTGATTTCGTGTTCATGTTGATATGTATTTCATATCAGCTGAGCAAACATGGTCTTACCAGGTAATTGATGACATAGAAGCGATCATAGTCGTTGTTTCTGGCGTTTATTCGTCGATGCTGCTTTTTCCTCATGTGATCTTTCAAGGTGGTTTTGTCCCTGAATGTTTTCTCACAGTACAGGCACTGCATGCTATATAAAAATAATAATACAGTGATAATAGTTTTAGTCATTAAAAATAATCAACATTTCTTGAAAAATACTAGTGCTGTCAAACTATTAATAACAGTTTTTGTTTACATAACATATGTAGTGTAGTGTGTATATTTATTGTGTTTCTATAAATACAAACACATGCATATATATATATATATATATGTGTGAAAAATGATTTGTTTTGAAATAGTTTTTTTTATCTAGTAATAATGAATGAACAAATGAAGGAATAAATGGACATTTTCAGTGAGTGGATTTAATAATCAGTAGAACAACTATAAATATAATATATACATATACACAGTGTAAAATAACTTTATTCTTTCATCTTCTATTTATTTGTTACTGACCTTAACACTCACCCTACTTGGTGATTTTGGATTCATGCAATGACTGCAAGCACCAAGAGGGGGCGTTTAAACCTTCTCCATGTCCGTTTTACATTATTTTAATTTGTAATAGTGGTTAAATATACTCTGTAGTGTACGAATAGGGATAAGGTTTTAACTGTATTACTACTTTTAGCGATACCACTTATCGATCTTGTACTGCTAGCGTAAGTAATTATGAATGTTTTCCTAAGCAAGATTTTTATTTTAAAGGACGTGCATGATAGCCGTTCTATGTATATAGTTACAGTCAAAATCCGGCACAACACATGGGTTTTGGTACCCATCCCTATGTATGATTGTGTAAGATTACATGCAGCGTTGTGGTAAAATCTCAAACACTCACTTCTCCAGTTTGCCCTCCAGAGTGTCGAGGAACTCGTTGCAGTAGACGATGTTGTCAGGCAGACCGATGCTGAAAGAGTGTTCTTTAGCCATGTGATTCAGCAGAGAAGACCTGCAGTGAGACAAATACATCATGTTACATAAACACGGAGTGCTGTTTGCTACAATTAATTAAATAATAAACTAGATAAGCATCAGTGTGAAGGCTGAAGATGGGTGGCTTGTGACATCACTATACAATAAAAGTGAATATATATACTCTCACATTAGTGATGTCTCCCCAAATTAGTCGCATCCCAAAAATGTTTGTATATATGTACATAATATATGTGGGTATACTGTATATTTTGATTATGTATATATAAATAAATGCACACATATTTCTATATTTAAGAAAAATTAATATTTGTAGATTAAGTATATTAAAATATAATGAGAATTATGTAAATATAAATATATATGTAAATATTTTAAATATATACTATACATCACTAAAATGTGTGTGTACAAATTGTATACATTATTATTACTATTATTTATTTATTTATTTAACAAATGTTATACATTTTTATACAATAGTAATATATAATATCAAATACCATATTTTTTTATATGATTTATAAAACATTTCTATACTACTAATATATAAATAATTACTATTAAAAATATATAATAAATATTAAATAATTCAGTGACCAGGTCTGTTGTAGAGCTCATGTACGAGATGTCAAAAAGCAATTGTCAACAATTTCATATTTCAAAATATGATTTAAAGTTAAATATCCTGATTTAAGAATTAAGAGAAATTAATCAGGAATGAGTTTTTAGTGCAATCGACAGTTGTGGGTCACCTGTTTCCAGTAAACTCCTGATTGCAGAACATACATATGCGATGAAACGTCCTGTCATCTCTCTCTTTTTGCTGCTGATCCAGAACTTCCTCCTATTGAAATATATCAAACTTTTTTTACAGACTTATAAGCATTATAAGACATTCCCCTAGTGCGCATTATAAATATGGTTACGTAATTGTTGTGAGCCTATAAACAATATTTATAATTGGTATGAATCTCATTGTGGTGTGTTTTTAGCATTCTGCGTTTCTTTGAAACCCGCTGTTCGATTGCCATAATCATCAATAATTATCCCAGACGCAATCTGCGAATGATTTGTGTTTAATAAACAGAGCTAATCCTCTCAGCTCGAGTTGCATCGGCGTGCAGCGTGTCACCTGATGATTGAGAAAGGTCACAGCTGCACTGTTCAACAGCTGGTCGCCACACTGCAGAGCCCACTGCAGAGGTGCTGAGAACGCTGGTTGCCTAGTAACCACAATCGCAGATTTTTGCCTGAGATGAAATGTGTGTGAGATGATTATGTTGACTCATAATATCTCTGCAAAAACAATCTTGGTGTGTGTGGGGTGTATTGGCTTCTCATTGAACACTGTGTTAATGGTTTCTCAGTATTTTTAGGCACACAACCATCGTGGGATTTCGGGCAACCCAATATCTGGCAACCCATTTTATTTGTTTTGTTTTACATTTTTACAGCTACAGTATTTCAGCTGTATTATTTTTTCAATTACGGACAACAAAATGGTTTATAAAAATGAAAATGATTTACATTTACATATTCAACGTTATATACATATTCAAAACAAAAAAATTTTACTATAAAATGACACTCTCCATCTGACATAATAGGATTTGTGGGTAAATATATATTGTCAATAATTATTAACCAAAAATGACATACTACTGTCATTACATTCTTATTATTTCAATATATTTTTAATTTAGGACAAAAAAACAAAAAAAAACTTGTTTTAAAATAACGACAATAATAATAATTTTAAAATGATTTTTTTTTTTATTGACAATTTTGGTTAAAGAAAGAAAATACTATTTTTTAAAAAGTATGAACATCTTTTATGATGGTTTTACTCATGCTCCAGGTTTCTGCATATTAATTTGATTGTAATTTGTGCTTCTGTTTTGAGTATCAGTTTTGAATACTTTTAACCGAGTATCACACGGGATGGGGGCTGATCCCAGAGCAGTACTCCTAACCTGACAGTCGCAGGTCCTGGTCTTTTTATAGACACTCACCAATCGTCTCTGTTGTAGCTGCTCCCTAAGGATCCTGTCCTCTGGCAGAGCATCACACAATAGGAAGTAGTGCTCTTGTTGTTCTGAAATGACACAAAGCAGCTTTCTGGTAATTAGAGACTAAAAAACGACATCATCAAAATCATAGATTTTGTCCGTTTCTCAAACGGAGGACGCATTTGTAGGCTGCATACGTCATCAAGCATAGTTGTTTCATTTCATTGAGCATGAGTCATAAGAATAATATAACAATCTACACTTAATTAAGAATAATGGTCAAATTTATAACATATACTTATTACAAATAAGTTAAAGAGTTATTACCCAAATATTTTATTATTATTTACATGCTATTACAGTATTTATTCATATTTTGAATTAGCTTTGATTTTATTAGTATACATTTCTTTCTTTTACATATTTCCATTCAGCGCATTCAGATTATTTGTATATCCGTTTTACTTTTTGTATTTTAGTCAGTAAAGCAATATTTCAACAAATTAAAAAAAAATACATATATATTTTATGATCTTTAAAATGTAGCTTCACCAATATGCCACTTTTAGACCAGGTCACAGCAAGCACTTCATTTCTTATTTTCAATTAATTGTATAGGAGGTTTCAACTTTTGGAATGTTGTTACTTAAAGTTTTCATGCACACATACAGATGAAAAAAGTCTGCTTTGGGAAACCGAAAAAAATATAAAAATTAATTAATTAAAATAATAAACTAAAAATACTAAAAACAGATTTGTAAGAGTTGCATTTTTGTTCTAAATTAAACTATTTGTTTGAAAAACTAAGGGAAAGTTAAAATGTGGGACAATAATAAATATGTTTAAGGTTAAATATTAATAAACACATTTTGATATTCTTTTATTTTATTCATATAATCTACAGCATATGTTAAATATAATGCTTTGTTCATTAAAACTAGTCAATTAAACAGTATAATAATTTAAATCTGTGAATTAAATTTAGAAAATATAATTTTAAATGCTGATTTAGACAACAAAGTCACTATTTTAAGGGGTGGATAATGATTTTATATGTTTTATGTCAGATGAACATATTCAGTTTATAACAAAAGAATTGCTTTTTAAAATATTTAAAAAATAATTTTAGCATAGCATTGTATTAAATAACTATATGAAATGTAAATACATGTAAATACAAGGTTGTTTAGATATTTTACGGTGACCTTGTTTCAGTGTTATTATATATTTAAGTACTGAGTAATATCAATTAACTGAATATACTTGTACATGTATGGTTAGGGTTAGGATTAGGGTCACTTACATGTAGTTGTGCCTAATTATTTGTTATTATAACAGTAAGAGCAAAAAATATGTGTAACAAGGACACCTTAAAATAAAGTGTTACCATGTCTTACCTACAGGACCTTCAGAGTTGGTCTTGATAACACTGCAGAAGTCTGTGATGGGCTGTTCTGTAAACCGTTTCTTCCAGTATAACATGTACCTGCAACATCATTTTGTATTGTGCTCAATGAATAACTCAATGAATGCTGACATATGGAGGTTACAGATCCGATGAATTCTCACCGAGGAAAGTCAGCGATGAGTTTGACATCAGCGATAACCAGTTTGTGATCCAACACCATGTGCTTGAGAAGCTGCTCTTTTCCGGAGGCAGGAAAAGAGTCTGAACAGAGCGCACAGGTCACTGGACGGCCATCGCTGGAGGAGTTGAGAGAAGCGCTACCACACAGGTCCTCGGGGAAACAAAGCGGCTCAAGAATACAATCCTGCTTAGCTAACAATGACAGAAAACACAATATTCATAGATTTAATAAAATATGATCTTTGTGTAAATCTATTCTGGGTCATTAATTCAGTCTCGAGCTAGTGAGAAACCCTTGTCTCATACATCCCACGACCTTTCAAGATGTGCAACATTCACACAAACAAGCAGCTGATTCACACAAAATGACGGTGTGACTCATATAAACAGCTTATTCTCTAAAAATCTGATACATTTGTGCTCCTAAGTGCACTTTACGAGTTGTTTGGCCTTTTCCAAATGAGCTTTTGCAGTGACAGATTAAAGGGTCGCTAATCATCCATTAGAAGATCCATGTCAACAAACCACCCACCCCTTGCTGAGAAAAACAACTTGTATGGTCTGCTGGTTTTTAAGAGTTTGGCTTCTTTTCAACTATAAGACCAGGTAGATCAGCTGAAAACCGGCTTTGAAGGGCTGATAGACACGTTTAAACCAGTTTGACCATAAGAGTCCAGAAAAGCGGATGACAAACTTGCATTACTGTAATCATTTTTAAGCAGACTTACTGTTATAACTAGCCATAGCTTTAACTTTGCAATAGCTAGTTCCCGTAGTTTAGGGTCACATTCAGAAAAATAAACATATAACTTGCTAGATGTTTAAAAATGAGATGTAGACGCAAATAAAGCAATATAATATAAATATCCGAAAATATTAATAATTCCGTAAATCAACCTGTCAAACTAGTGCTGTGCATCTGAGCGGCCATGTTTTTTTTTCCCAAATCACGTGACCTGGCGAATGACGCAGTGACCAATCAAAGTTGAACCGCCGCTGTGCACGCGGTTACTGGGTGTTGTAGTTCTCCATCCGATCTTTCCCATTCATTTCCTACATCTCCCATGAGGCGCTGGTGTTTTTCTTCAGGGCTGAGAAGTGAGGTGTATGTGGGATGCTGCTGCTGTGGCTCTGCCCTCAGAACAATACAGTGCAACCCCGTGTAACAACAATATGGATAGTATCCGCCGTAATTGCCCTGTTTTATAGCACACTTTCTTTTACTTGACGCGGGAAAAATGTGGATACCGACTGAACATGAAAAATATGGCGTTGGTAAGTAATATATATACATTATATTGCCGCATCGTTAATAAAAACGCAAGTTAGATCGCTGCAGGTGCGATAATGAGCCGTGACATCTACAATCTGACGGCAGATGAAATGTCACATCATTTTCCGCTGATTAAAATCTTGATAAAACCTTGAAGGCAAGTGACAGAATAATGAATATCGAGGGTGCTTTATTATTTTTTCATTATTTAATTATCCGACTGGAATTATTAATGTTGTGTTCTTTCATTCATTTGAATGGTCATCTTGAATAGCCCTTATTTGTAGCAATAAGAAGAAATAGCCGCAGTAAAGGCTGATCTTTTGTTTTCCCTTATATAGACGCTCTAATGCATTTACTGAGCAAATGATTTTACGTCTAAAACCGAAGCAAATCTGTTTTTGTTTTTTTTAGACATAGCATATTCATTATCTGTTCTATCTCTTATTACATCAACAGCAAACAATAACGTATTCATTATTTGTTTTTATTTATACAAAATAAATGTTTTTATTTATATATCAATATATACATACATTTTTTACATATTAAAAAATGTTTACATCTATCTAACATTCCGTGACATGTCTTTTTCTCAGTTTTTACACACACACACACACACACACAGAGAGAGAGAGAGAGACCCTTTATGTACATATTGTTAACTGATTAATTATCCACTATATTGTTTAGAATAGTGCTTGTATTCAATGCCATCAAGTTTTCAGGGGGAAATGATAACCACTTCAGTGATAATATTTGTACTTGTTATTTTTTTGTAAGTTTGTTGTGACAGCAGCTGACAGTTTGTAGGATGATTTTTGGCAGATGAGCAGTCTGGAATCTGCTCATCTCTTGTTGGCTGACGGGCAGCGATGGACATAAAGTCAGTTGAGCGGGGTTGAGGAGTCCAGCAGTACAGTGGAGTTCACATGGGCTTCAGGTCTCCTGTGATCTTGTTCAATACAGCTTTACTCAAATAAACAGCATGACATTTGGTCATTTCTTCACTTAGAAGGAGAGAAGGTCAGAGCAAAGAAGAAAGGTAGTTTGAGTTGGCAGGGAAGGGGGGGCAACAAACAAAGCTTCTTTTTCTTCTTTTCTTAATGTTAGCCACAAACCACATCTGCAGCGTATTGCAGTGGAATATGGCAAAATGGCTGAATATTACAGTTCTGCTCTTTGGAAAGTGTACACAGCTACCGAAACCTTTATCAGTCATAAAATATGGATGGAGTCCAGCCAGGATGGCGCACATACACACACATAAATGCATGCATACACAGTTACACACAGGCGTGCACTGTAATCTTGGCCTCTCAGCCCTTTTGGTTGCAAATTCAGCTTAATGAACCATCTGCTATTTACAGCAAATGTATCATTAAATGCAAGGACATTTCAAACAAGAATGTGTCTGTTGATCATCTACCCACACCTGGCTTTTCCTCTTAAAGGTGCCATAGAATGAAAAACTGAATTTACTTTGGCATGGTTGAATAATAACAGTTCAGTACATGGACATAAC
>JAUMHG010000079.1:8562914-8573898 GCA_032359395.1 Enteromius anoplus | reverse complement strand
AAGCTACATACCTTCTATGTACATATCAGAGAACAATTTAAAATATTCTCTCAATGCATTCTATGGCACCTTTAAACCAAAGCTGATGGAAGGAAATGGGGCTATTAATGGGGCTAAAAGAAGATTGCTAAAAATTAGGTTTACTCACCTGCATGACTTGATTTTTTTTTTTTTTCTGTTGTGGGATTGAAAGGGAGAATATTTTAAGGTCTTTTTTGTCCCTTCAATTAGAGTAAATAGGGAATGGCATGTTTAAACTTTAAAAAGGACCCAAAATTGGCATCAAAGTATAATGAATGTTTTCTGAGTTAAAGGATTATTTCCCCCTCCAAAATGAAACTTAATGCTAAAAGCAAAATTTTGCCCCTAGGCCGTGCAAGATATACAGTAGATGAGTTTGTTTGCCCCTGGCTCACCAGTGGATCCTCTGCACTGAATTAAACAATAATCCACTAATCCAATCCATCAACTAATGTCTTGTCAAGTGAAAAGCTGCATGTTTTAACACAAGATGTTTTAACATCAAACCGTTGCTTCCAGCTAAAATATGAGTCCATTTCTCCAGTCAAAGTCATCACGTCTGAATCAGGAGAGACAAGTACACAGATCAAGCACTGATTACAAGTAAAAACAAATCAAAACAGTTCTAAACAAATCCGACAGGAGATTTTGATGTGAGATGACAACAGGAGATGGACGTTTTTACTGCAGGAAGCATTATAGATTATGTGAAGGTATTTTGGTTAAATGATGGATTTGTTTAGTACAAACACACAGCTTTCCTCTTGACGAGACTTTAATTGATGGACTGGAGGACTACTTGTGGATTATTGTCATGTTTTTATCAGCTGTTTGGACTCTCATTTTGACGGCACTGCGAAGGATCCATTGATGAGTCATCTTGAGTATTCTCCACAAACATCTTCTTCTTAAAAGCATTTTAAGAAAAACAAGAACTTTCGAAAGCCAATAAAATCCAGTGTTGTTTCGGACACCAGTGACTTCCATTTGTACCGAATGAAAACAGTTCTTCCAAATGACATAAGAATTAAAATGATTCGGTGAATGTTCCTTTAAAAGCACGTCATTCTGAATGTCATCTCTGCATCCCTGCTGAATTTGGACGTTGATCGGCTGGTGATGAAAACCACCATGCAGGGAACAGCTGGGAAAAGACAGTTTGACAGGACCATATTGGTTTGTAATTATGCCATAATGCTCTGAACATTTGTTAAGTAAAGTGAAAGCTAATGTCACCAGCACATAATACTTTTCTTGTTACTCCCACATGCACATCAGCAGCACCGTGTCACGTCTCTTCCGATCGGTGAAGAATTTAGCCTCCCCGCTTCGCTTACCGCTAGCCCAAAAACTGCTCTCGGTCGAACTATTTAGCGATGTAGTCTGGGATCAGCGCGGCCCGTTCATGTGCTTCCCAGCTCGGATTTATGATGCCAGCGCTTTCGGCATACAAATGAGGCTCTTGCTTTTGTCACATGCTCACTGGGCACCTACTGTGCCCTGGTCACCAGGCACGCTGCCACTCCGAGAAAGAGATAAGATTGACTGATAAAGCTAGAAAAGGCCTAGTCAGCTGCTAAGATCTGTCAGACGTTGGTGGGAATTAAATGAGACTTCTAGTTCACACATAAGCTCTGTTCTCAAACCTAGCGAGCATTTTAAAGCATAATGGGATGCGAAAGCTGTTTCAAAAGGTTGGCAGCAACGTTATGCACCCATCTAGGATACCTAATTTTGGCCGAATCATAAGGCAGTACTGCATGTGTCCTTAACAGGCAGGACCTTCCCAGAATTCAATGCAGCACACTAAAACCTTCCAAGAGTCGAATTTCTATCAAATTTTATACCCAATCATGCAATCAACTGTCAACAAAAGTACTTCGTTTAGCGGTCCCGGTCCATTTTTGAGCTTGCTATATCGTCTGCGATAATATCGTAATTGTTGTTTTAACGATGCGCGATTTGACATTTTTGAGTGTTTAGCAAGAAACATTCAAAACATCCCCACTAGAGCCATATTTTGCGACAACAAAAATAATTGAATTCAGTCGCAATGACTCATTTATTAACATTGACATGCTGCCTCCTACTGGCTGTTTTAATTTCACAATTCTTTTTATTATTCAGATGATTTTTAAATTACAGTAATTAACATTTTATGTTTAATATATCAAAAGATTATTTATGCATTTGCAACTGCAGCATAAATGCATCATGTTCTGTGCTAAACAATGCATCTGAATTAGGGTTGCGTTGATAGCCGATAGACATCACGATGCTCCGCCCCGATGCAGCAGCAACAACCAGCTCACTTAAAACACACTTAATCTATGGCGGCAAATCTATGTCATTAATAAGCGAGCGCACCATTGATGCTGGCAAGTGCGGTTAATTTGTCAAAATTTAAAATGTGTCATCCGCGCACAAGTCAAGCACTCATGCACGAGCACTCCTGCGCTCAATCCTCTTTCACCTACTCGCGCGAACACTGTTTTGTCAGTCGTGGGGCGGGGCTTGTTGTTTTAGTTAAGGTGCGTTCACACCGGACGCGAATGAAGCGTCAAGCGCGAGTGATGTACATGTTAAGTCAATGCAAAGACCAGAATAGACATCCTGCGGCGCGATTCGCGCGAAACGCTTAACTTGAAAGATCTGAACTTTGGCGAAAATTTGTGCCGCGTTAACCAATCAGGAGCTTGCTCTAGTAGTGACGTGATTACTAGCAAGCGGAGGCAGGATTCCGAAGCAATGGAAGACAAAATCATCATCTCTGTATGATACATCTTCGTACATTCATAAAAACAGGAATAAAAAGGAAATACATAATAGATTTGCTTATAACAGCGCAAATATCTTATTATTCTAATTCACTGATTAAATGTAAGAATTTGATTAATAGAATAGTGCATTTTTAGAAAAATGGCTTTTAAAAGCGTAAAAATGCCCATAAAAAATAAAAGTCCATTTAAACGTATTGAAAAAGTACTGACCACAGCACAGAATATGAAAATTATCAAAACTTTAGGAGTCAACTGTCTATGGAATAGCCATATAATAACACAATATCGTCAAAAAATTGTTATCCCAAAAAATATTTTTTGTCAATATCGCACACCCTTAGTTGCTGTTTTAATGAACATTTGTGTAGGCGACTATATCTTTTTACGCTTATTACCCTAAGTGAAAAAGATTATTAAAGAGCAAAAAATGTAGGATGGGAGTTGAAACGTGTCCATACACTTAACCCTAATGCGTGCTGGTACTTTTACCATACTTAAGTCTAATTTTACAATGTGACTATTTCACTCAGTGTTCAAGTTGCTACAGTCATTTAAGACTTAAGTGATCCTCCGTTTAGGTTGCTGTCTATGTAGGCAGGAGACAGCTCTCTAGGTTTTGGAACACAGCTATACTTAGTATATGCTGACATATACTTAAAGACTTGTGAAAGCTTAAAGGTTTATTGCCCAAAGCGAGCTTTCAGTGTTCAAATAGCTGCATGTCGCAACAAGGTGTAAAAGTGTCAGTAGTGAGCTCTTTGAAAGCGGTGATGTAGAAGCGTATTATAAAAAAAAATATCATGTCACCGCAAAGACTCAGTTTAGAGAGAGAAAGCATGATATAGATTTGAATCAGTCATGCTTATAACAACCTCAGCAGCTCTTTTTGCATAATTCATTGTTCATTGTATGTTACCGCTTCAATAACATACTACGCTTTACGCTAGCTGTTGCTAGTATCCACCCATAATTCCTTTCACCCTCCAGGAGGAAGCCAAAAGAAGCCAATATTGGATTCATTTTTCTATGGCCTTGCCAGGAACAGGAATCTCTACGGATTTCAGGCTTTGAGCTTTTGATTCTTCAGAGCTTTCTTCTAATACATCTCATGGGTTTAAAAGGATAGTCCCCCAAAAAATGACAATTCTCTAATTGTTTACTCACGCTCATGTTTTTTGAAACCAATGCTGTTTTATTCTGGGATGCACATAAGGAGATTATTTTGTACCAAACAGCGACTGGTCATTGTATCACATCTGAAATAAAAAAGCACAAAAAGTGGTCCAACAAGTCATATTGTACAGTATAGAGTGCCCAAATGTGCTATTAAGGTAGGAGTGTTTTTAAAATAAGAACTTTGAATATTGAATGTTTCATCAATGGATACGTTTCGTAAACAACAAATAAAAAAAGCGATTTGAGCAAAAGTTGCTTAATAAAATTGACTCAACCTCAGGCCATCCAAGCCTAGAGATGAGGTTGTTTCTTTGTCTGTAAAGATTTTAAAAATGTAGCATTACATCACTTGCTCACTTCTATCCTCTGCAGTGAATGATGCCGTCGAACGAGAGTCCAAACAGCTGATAAAAACATCACGATAACCCACAAGTTTAACAGCTATGTGGCTTTTGTAGGAAACAGATCCATCATTAAGATGTTTTATCGTCAAGCATATTTTACAGAATGTTGCTTTCTCCTGATTTCGTCTGAATCAGGAGAGACACACAGTATGCACAGATTGAGCACCATTTCTAAGCCAAAACAGTTTTAAGCAAATATAATGTTGGTGGATTTTGATGCGAGAGGACAACAGGGATGGTTTTTTTGTTTCTTAGGAACATGCAGCTTTTCTCTTCACGAGATATTAATTGATGAACTGGAGGTGTATGGATCGCTGGTGGAATATGGATTGCTATCCATCACTGTAGACGCCCATATATTAAGAAAATTGTGCATTGGCCAATTACTATTCATGGAATCAGTAGCAGAGTGAAGTTTTTCTTTTTAGTACTCAACAGCAATTATTTACGGTTGTAGATTTCCTATAAATCTCAGATGAGAACTGACCGTATGCGCTGGAGCTTGTCCGTCAGGTAGTTTACAGCGTGACTTGAACAGTTGTGCTCGTCGGTTGCTGTCAAAACGCATGTAGAGCATGGCTGTCTGTGTGGGAAGGGTTTGAAAAGGGCACTCGCTCGCCAAACTGCTGCCTTTGTGCTTGGTACCATCTGTCAGAGCTCGTCGGCTGTTCTTCATAGCAACCACGTTGATAGTCAGGTGAATTTACTCTCACCTACAGGTTGGAGGAGTTGCACGTGGTTTGTTTTTCTCAGAGGAAGCTGTGAGGCCGTACTTGACATGGAGAATGAGACCTCAGAGTAATGTCAGATTTATTTTTCGTCAAGTTCTGGAATAATTTTGCTGCTGAAATGTTAACCCAAGCAGCCTGAGGCGGAAACAGAATTGATTCGTTCGTCTCTCGAGTCGTGCGCGACTGAACGAATCACTCCCACGAAACGACAAGTTTTCCCGAGTCACGTTAAAGATTAGTTCAAAATGAACGAATCTTTCAAAAACGACACATCACTAGTCTTGAGGATTTCGGACCATCGCCTGATCGTCTATGCGCTTGATACACAGAAAATGGCCATTTTAACTAAATGGAAAGTTTAATGCCTCAAATAGGTTACCAAAATATCGAACCAAACAGGACGAACCGAGCGGTTCGATAAAGAACCGAAAACCTTTGCATCCCTACTATTAATGTAAAACAAGCTAGTCTAATTGCTAATGATAAAAGTTCAATAATTTCAACAAATGTACCACCAATGCAAACGTCTGTTGTTTCTGCCCTATTTTCTCACTGACATCTAACTCAGAAACTTTGGTTAAAGCTAGGGTTGGCGTTTTTGGAGTTTGTCAAGTGATTAAAATGTTAATGCGGTCTCCCTTACTGTTTTTTCCCTGACACATTCATAATCATAATTCTTCTACCGGTACAAGCTTTATGTATTTACTGGAGCGCTTATTAGGCTATGCAGGCTATTAAAGGCTTAATATAATGATTTAAATGGTTTAATAATAAATTTGCAATTAGTCAACCAATGCTTTAAATGAAAAATCCTTTACTCAAACACAGACACTGCATCTATGGAAACGACAGCTCCAGTGCTGCAAAGTCTGAGATTGATTCACGTGAACAATGAATGCGGTTAACTTTCACGTGTAACAGCTTCACAGAGGTTTAATGTTCCTGTAGTTTCTGTGTCAAACAACAAAACACTAAACATGTGTATGATCTTTCCAACTTGCCTTGAATATCGGCTAGAGAGTGGGATTTAAACCTACATGGCCCTCATGAGCACCGTGACTCAACATGCCTGACATTTTTTTTTTTTGATACTGAAAGCAAGTTGTCAAGTGTTAATTCCCTCCTCAAAGCATTGATGGCGCCAGGTGATAACGCGGTACTGAATTGTGTTACATGCTCTTGGCTTTCTCAGTCTGTCAAGTACAGTTTCTCTGTCTTCTCTAACATCAGAGAAAGTGACAGCCGAAGACAAACAATTCCCAAAAGTGAGTTTACTGTGTGTATTTCTCCGTTTCTTTCCCTCCGCCTGACTTCTTCTCTCTCTGGGCTTTCTAGTAATAACGGCCATCCTGTGTGTGCTCCATGGAGAATAGCTACAAGACATTCCCATCTGAGTGCCACGCTTCACTAATGAACAGATCATAGTTTGTTTTCTTTTTTTTGTCAGAAAATCATCTGAGAATGCTTTTTTTTTTTTTTACATTTTGAAACTGTGAAGGAATATTATTGTTTCTTTATAGATTTATTCAATTAAAAAAATAATGACTCTTTGCAAACAGGTTTCCAGAACACTCATCCTGCCTGTCATTGGTCTAAATAACAGAAGGCCACGCCCCCAACTCACGTGATTGGCTGAGCCACTGTTGCTATGTCAGGCTGGTCGGAATTCTTAAACAAATAGCACCTCAGCGCCTCATTTAATGCTTTTGTAGGGAAATAAATAGGTTTTACCATGGCAGGAACATCTTTTCGATGAAGGTCAGTTACTGTTGTCAACGAGTCTTTCTTAAAAAGACCCTGACTGTCAGGAGAAAAGTCAGTAGTCTTCTTTAAACAGCATCGATGTCTAGGAGAGACACTTGAGATGGTAAAGAGACCTCTTTTGTATTTTGTCTGAAAATCCTGCAGATTTGGTTTCTGACAGAATTGATTTGTTCTTTTAAATGTTTGTGCATCATAACGGCCTGCATTTATCTGAAGTGAGATGCCGTTATGGCAATGGCGTTTTGTTATTCTAGAACTACAATAGGACCTGCGCTGTTTTATATGCAAATAAAGTGTTAATATAGAAAGATGTTGCACTCTGGGACTGAACAGAACAAAGCAAAACATGTGAGAGATGTGATATCAAAACTAATATTCTCATTACGGCACACAAGGGCTGAGTCTGGGAATGATTATACATCAAATGAGAAAACCGCACTGCTGGTATACCTCTGGTGCTTGATTTTTATTAAAGTTGTTTGTTTTAGAGACTTGCTGAGCCATTTTCGGGCAGAATATTGAACTTGTGTCTCTGCTAATGCTTGGTGTGTTTAAATGAACCCTAAGCTTTATCAGCACCTTGTATTCTAAGCTTAGAAAGCCTATAGTGTTATATTTGCTTTAATAATAAAAGGTTCAATGAATGTTTTATGTAAATATTTATTATAATTGTCGGAGAAACTATCCAGCCAATCCTGAACCGGTTCAATAGTTGTCGGATCCTAGCCTCACTCACTAACAGATGACTCCAAGACGTACCCATACGAACATCCCTCACATTAGCAATCTAAGTGTTGTGTTGGTCTGTTCGCGCTCTCTGCCTTCGGCTGGTATTGTCCTCTCTAGAGGCTGACTCAATACAGCGTTACAGCTAGCGTCAAAAAGCAATATGAAGAGAGGTTAGTGAGCACGCCCATCCATCACCCTGACACGCAGACAGATATCAGCCCGCTCTGACTGTCTGCAGGGGATTCTGCTGTGCTTTAATGCCCTGACATCAGCCTTTTACTGTCTCTGCTAACGCTGATAAATGGCATTTGCAGTGAATATATTAGTACATGTAAAATATAGTAAGTAATGATGGTTGTAAAAACACAGAATACGTGTTTTGTGGTAAGATTTGCAGCTGTTCTTTCTGTGTTTCGGGTCAGTTGTTGTACCTTCCATTGCTGAATCGGATCAGTTGCGTGTTTTGCAGGCTAACATACAGTAAATGAGGTCTTGTGAGTATGATAGTCATGGTAGCATGAAACTATTCAGTCTTATGCATCATGTGATTTGTATTCTGACAAAAGTGTGCATATAAATTCATACCTTCCATTCAAGTTATATTTCAGCTGTGCAATTTTCAGTTACTTTGGTACTTTTTTAAATGAGCTCTTATTAATAAAGTTTGTACCCTTTAGGCTCAAATATGTACACTTTAAGAACTACTATGTACCTTTTGTATTAGATTGTTTTTTTGTTTGTTTTTTTTTTGTTTTTTGCAAATCAAAAATGTAGATTAACATTTGGTCATAATATATTTATGTATGATTAGGTTATGAACATATATAAATATATTTATTTATATTTTATTTGTTATATTTGAAATATATGTTGATATTTTTGTTATGCAAATAAAATATTTAGAAAAATTAAAAAGATATGCTTAAAAATATAAAATAATGCAATTTTTGTAAAGTAGCCATGAAAAATCCTGTCAGATACTATTTTATGTTGTTTTCTATAATATATGAAAATTGTTATGTTATGGTTGATAATCAATAAGTAATTGGTGGTTAAATGTTACGATTTTATCTAAATAAATAAAATAAAAAACTAAAGTTAATTAAAAAATACATAAATAAACAACAAATGAATTAATTAATTAATTAGTTACAAGTGAATTTAGGCTTCACAACATTTTAATGCACAGTATGAAAAACGAAATATTTTTATGATTATACTTGAGCATTTAAATTTTTTTTAAATATTTTTATAATTATTTTTATGCAAAAATAATATACAAAATAATAAATGAACAAACCCATTTGTTTTAAGTGAATTTAGCTGTCATGTGCACTATGAAAAACTAATTTGTTTTTGAGATTATACTCAAGAGCATTTAAAAAATATTCGTGTTTTTAAATGTCTATTTAAGCGATCATAAGATGACAGCAGATGTAATATAAATTCAAATAAACACTCAAATTTACAGTACTGTTTGCTGGGTTAAAAAATCTGTAATATCAGTGATAACCCATAAATGACCACATTAACACTATGTGACTGATTATAAAGGGTTTTATCAATACGCAGGCTAGAAAGCTCTATTGTTCTAACTTGAGGAAAACTGATTTCTGTGGGTAACCTTTGAGCACGGCAGAGAAAATGTGCCAACACATCAACCGGGATGATGCAACGAGCGGCCATGCACTCCATCACCACCCTTTTCCCAAACATACCCATCTCCAAAATGTGCAATGTGTGATATTCTTCATGTCCACAAAGATTTACTGGCTGAACATGCATGGAATTATGCAGTCTAAAAATGAATGCTACCTTAACCTTTCTAAATCGCTTCGATGTGTAATAGCAGCCCCGACTGAACCGTCCTGTGCTGTGAGTCACAGACTGAGCGTTATAGGGGTCCGGACGGCTCTTTGCACCTGGTAAGAGTTATGCGAGACGGGCCTCTGGCTGCCCTGTCTCTCTGCCAAGCAGCAGTGTGTGTCCACAGCGCTGACAGCA
This sequence comes from Enteromius anoplus, assembly GCA_032359395.1. NCBI lineage: Eukaryota > Metazoa > Chordata > Actinopteri > Cypriniformes > Cyprinidae > Enteromius > Enteromius anoplus. The sequence continues at coordinate 8,564,289 of JAUMHG010000079.1, read as the reverse complement.
GGACCGTGGGAAAGCGTTTAGCACAAGTGCACAGCTCAGACGGGTTCGCCCGTCCTATCACAACAGAGCTTTTGTCACTCCCGTTGGCAATGGCTGAGGTTCAAATAGGTTTAAGCTGTAATAAAATGTCATATTTGACTCTGTGAGCATTTCCTGAAGACAATGTGACTGCTGTTTGCTCATATAAAATTCATTGCTGGGACGCTAAGATGTTGTGGGTGGTTGTCAGGGTGTTGCTATTTGGTCACTAAGTAAAGATCAATTAGTCGACTAATGTTTATTGCCTACGAAGCCTAAAAACTGCTCAAGCGCGCACATAAAGCTTGCCACGGTATACGTTATGATTATGTGTCAGGAAAAAACAGTAAGGAGACTGCGTTAACAATTGAATAATTCACTGATAAACTCGTGCTTTCTTTGTTTTTGGATGAAGAGATGACGTTAGCAACACTGACTCATCGTCTCCACAGCAGTGTTTGTATTTCATATGGATTATATAATCAGAGAATATTTGTTTTCCGTTTGAATTTGGGAGTAGATATTTCACTCTCTCTATATATTTTTAATGTCTGTAAAGTAAAGATGTACAGCGAGACGTCAGAAAGCACACCCTGTTTGCTTTTTATTATTTTACAAAAGCGCAATGTTGTTATTTTGAGTGCACACAAATAAATGAAAGATTATCTACTCTTATCTACAGTAAATGATCAAAAATGAGGGAGAGGGAGTATTTTAAGCTCAAGTGAGTGCTCTTCACTTCGCTGACTTTGCCTTTTGTGCAGTTAAACAACGAATAAAATGTAGGTCGACTTTGGGGGCTGCCCCAGTAATCACACATGATTGTCATGAAAAATAATTCAGAAATCCATTTGTTTAATAAGATATTTATATCTGTGTCAATGACATGACACATATTTAATTAAGTTATTAAAAAATGTTCACCATTTGTATAATAGTCAAACATTTCAAGCCGAAACAGCTGCTACCAGAAGTAATAAAAGTAATATTATGCCAAATTACTATTTTCAATAATTCTTTTTTTTTTCTTGATTATTATAAAACAATTTGAAAAATATTTGAAAAATTAGACATGTATCGGTACATCAATAAATTTGCAGTGAGTTGTTTTTCACTTTGATTTGTTTGACTTTAAACATTTGTTTACATTATACACTTCTCTGTATTGCTTTATCGTGATTAAATGTGCAGTTCGTTTTGTTAAGAAACCTGATATACTGTATTATTACAACACTTTTTAGCAACTTACTTCAATATCGTAATCCCAAATACAGTGATATAACTAGCATTTTTAATGTTCTGAATGAACTTGAAAGCAGGGATGAACCGATCCAGATCGGCCGATATATGTTTGTGT
>JAUMHG010000079.1:8551513-8561873 GCA_032359395.1 Enteromius anoplus | reverse complement strand
TATATATATATATATATATATAGATAGATAGATAGATAGATAGATAGATAGATAGATATTAGTGCTGTCAAACGATTAACCATGATTGATTTCATCCAAAATAAAAGCTTTGATTACACATTGTACTGTGTATATGTAAATACCCATGCATGTATGTATATATTTAAGAAAATTGTTACATTTATATATGAAATATATGTATATGTGACATCATTTTTATGAATAAAACTATATACATGTAAATATTTCCCAAATATGTTCTGTATGTATATATATATATATATATATACATACACACACACATAATAATGATAATAATAATAATAATAATAATAATAATATATACACACAAACACACACACACACAGTACAAACATATATTATAGAAAAAAAAACTTTTACTTTGGATGCGATTAATCATTTGATAGCATTAATATATTATATATCAAAATTTGACCCATTTATTATAATATTTTATATTTAATCCAGAAATTGTTAAATTTGATAATTATACTGTAGTTACCTGTCCTAAAATAGCTGTTAATTAATGAAAAACCTTTTTTTGACCCTTTTAATGTTAATAGTAATAATAATAATTTGTTAAATGGCTATAATTACCCATTTTATTCATAGAAATCACACAAAATATTCTGTAATATAAATATCAGTATTGATAATGATGATTTTAACCTTGATCGTACTTGGTATGTGTTTGGTATAGTCTTTCCTTGTCTCAGCTGGAACCAGGCCGGATGCTGTGTGTTTGTTTCAGCATGTATTAATACACTGACAGGCAGCGAGCAGCACAGCAACACATCCCATCTTTAAAAGCTGACACGGCTGTTTCGGCAGCCTGCTTAACCTCTGAGCAGTGTCAGATCTCTGGCGGGTAGTGTTTATGCACAAAATTATTTATTTATTTCCATGCCAGAATATTTCCTTACCCACTTGATATGCAAATGAGCGCTCCAAATTAACATATTTGTGCATAAAGAATCTACGCGCATGAATGCAGAAAGTAGCTGATGGGCTGAGCCTGTGCGCTCCTGTGTGGAGAGATCTTGTACTCGTTACGTAACTTATGCTCAGGGATGTGACTCAGGGATTATTTAAGAAAGCAGTAAGATAATGTTAGAAGTGCAGATCTAAGCATAGTGTGCTTTATTACATTTTTTAAGGAAATGTGTGGTGCGCTGGGTTGTGTGAAATTCAGAAGGGAAGTGTGAATGACTTTAAAATCCCTGTTCCTGAATTCAGAGTCGGTATTAAACATTCTGTAATGTTGATATTGCTTCACCCACTGGGCCAAACTAAAGATGGTTCCCATCTCTTCCCTGCAAAGCTTTGAGAAGACAGATGGTTTTGTCACATTGTGGTTACTTTACTCAGGAGTCGCATATTTTTTTACTCACTGTTTGCTTTTTTCCCCCTCAGTGCTGGCAAATTTTCGAGGAATGGTTCAACATGGGCTTCCGCTGGAGATCGGTGACACGGTGCAGATCTTGGAGAAATGTGAAGGTAGTTGTTACCTCTTTAAGGTGACAGTTGACTTCTTTAGAACTGCGTATCCTCAGCTGTGGAGACTGATTCTGCTGAAATTATGTTTTGAGATGCATTCAGTCGGTTGTAGATAATAACATAATAGATGTCTTTCTTTATAGCTTTATAAAATGTAATTCTTACTATTTTTACATTCTTTATATCTTTTTGGGTACAAAAAGAAGAAGACATTGCTGCAAATAAACAGTATATATATATATTTATATATATATATATATATATTTATATATTTGAACCTAGTATAATTTTTGTTTAATTATTATTATTGTATTAACAAACATATGTTTTAAAAATAAAAATAATTTTTATTTTTACATTTATTATATGTTTTTCTTGCCATAAAATACCCACATTTTATATATATTTTTGTTTATATTAAGTTATAGCTGTGAAATTTATGATTAATCGCATGCAAAATGAGTAGTTTGTACTACACTATATATTTTGTGTATATATAAATATGTATAAATTTATATTCATATAATTTATATAGTATGTAAAAATATTTAATATATGAACAGAACATGACCCTGGACCCTGGGTCAATTTTCTGAAATTGAGATTTATATGTCATCTGAAAATTGAAAAAATAAGATTTACGTTGATATATGGTTTGTTAGTATAGGACAATATTTGGCTGAGATGAAACGATTTGAAAATCTGGAATATGAGGGTGCAAAAAATCAAAATACTGAAGGAAAAAAAAAAACTCCTTTAAATTTGTCCAAAATAAGTTCTTTAGCAATGCATCTGGCTAATCCAAAATTACGTATTAATATATTTGCATCATTTTGACCCATGCAATGTATTCAACTGCATTTTCGGTCATATATTAAATATTTTGAAGATTTATATTTAATGTCTTTTATATGTAATGTTTAACACATACTTAAAGTTGGACGTGTTTAATATTGCAAAGCATATATAAGTTCTGCTGTAAATATAAAATTATAAAGGTGTGAGATTATTCTAAATGCTATTTTGCAGGATGGTACAGAGGATTCATCACAAAGAATCCAAACGTAAAGGTGAGAACAGTCCTAAATCACTTTTTATGTTTGACTCCGTAAACATGCAAAATTCAAATTAGGTTTATATTACTGTAAGTTTTTCTCCGTTTATCCATGTGTTCATCCTCTGCTTTGCCTCTTCTATACAGATGATAGTGTTTCTTTGTTTACGTGTGTGTGTTTAACATGCAGTAATTGACTCGTTAAAAATATTTTTGTTGTTTCTCCCAGGGAATATTCCCAAGCTCCTATATTCACCTCAAGAATGCCCACGTCAAGAACAAAGGGTATGAGTCCATGAGAAAAAAGTATACATACATGTCTGTAACAATGTGCCAAGTAAATCTATAATTTCTAAAATGTTATTGCATTATATCTTGAATAATTAAAACCAATCAAAGTGGCATTTATTTTAAAGAAAGAATCTGAATTTTGAATCTGGTGTAACCGGTGACCTATGAACGGACAGCTAATGAACGCTGACCTTTGACCTGCCACCAGTGTCCTTGAGGAAAACACTGAACTGCTACTAGAGACCGTCCTTGTGTTTCAGATAAAATGCATTTGCAAAATGAACGTTGAAGTGACAGGAGCCTTCACTATCCCACAAACCATCGCAAGTGTATTTGTGGACACGTCCTCATGAGTCAGTGTTACTCCTCAGGGTCATGTGAGGTCACCGCTCTCCATCCTGAACTCGTTCAGATGTGTGTGTGTGTGATTGTGTGCTCGTGTGTCTTGCCCTGCAGGCAGTTTGAGACCGTCATTCCCACAGAGGACTCGGTCATTACAGAGATAACTATGACCTTGAGAGACTGGGGCACCATGTGGAAGCAGCTCTACATGGTAAATATCACTCTGTGTGCTGCGCTGAACAAATGCAGTCGCTTCAACTGTGGCCACTTCATTTGTACGTTCGTATTGATTTTTATTAGTCTTGTGAATGATAGGTAAATTTAACAGGAATAAATATTTTGACTCTCCAATCTCATGAAGAACCTGGAAATATGATAGAATTTCTTTAAATCATGGAATTTGAAAGTAAAATATAAATATATTTTCAAACAAATATACAGAAATGTGTTTGAAATACATTTATTTCATGCTAAGTATAGTGCATGTACATTTATATATTTATGTACTTACTAAAAATGGGAGGGAGAGACAAGTTTTACTATTCGCAATTGATGCAAAGTGAAACATGACAGTAAAATTATATTTTTATATTTTTTTCTCTCTCATTCATGTTTTTACATTATGATTTGTTTTACCATTGCATTGTAAAAGGAAAGAAAAAAAAAGGCAACTGGCCAGTAAATTTGTTTCATTTCACCCAAGTTTTATTGATTTAGAGCTTGGCATGTATTCATTAATAAGATGTAGTCTGAACTGTCATTTAACTGTTTCTTAAACTCATGCAAGCTCATTTAATTAAAAAGGTGAAGACAGTTTCTCAGTCGCCCACTCGTGTTTTTTCTGTGTCTCTCAGAGGAACGAGGGGGATCTTTTCCACAGACTGTGGCACGTGATGAATGAGATACTGGATCTGCGGCAGCAGGTTCTGGTGGGCCACCTCACTAACGACCGTTTGAGTGACATCAAACAGCACATCACGGCACGGCTGGACTGGGGCAACGAGTGAGTTACACCGCAAACACTGTCATCGTCCTGATGCTGTTTGTATTGACTAATGCGACTCTAGGTCGTGTGACACCTTGCAGAATTGTTCAGTTTGATTCATTAGAGACTGGCTTTTCCTGTCGCTGCCACGTTGTGTTATTTTTTCAGTGCTTGCGAATGCATTGTGCAGTACACATAAAAACAGTGGGTGGAACTGTGTGATAGGGACAGTGATGATGAACTGCCGGCAAATGCTGGCCAATCTGTCAGCCATGTGCTTGAATGCTTATATGTGGTTTTTCTCTAAAAAATGTATCGCAGATTGTAGTAACGAGTGGGACGTGTTACGTATGGTTTTTTGGTGTCTTTTAGTACGTAGTCGTGTTTTGGAGGGTTTACAATGAACAGGATTCTTCTCACATTTGATTCATGCTTTGCGAGGGTTCCTGCAGATCTCTGAAAATGACTTGGGTTATTGATGTGTTCAGGAAACTATGATTTCTGTCATTTGGACGGAATCATAAAATCCGGTATATAATTTTATAAAGTGGAATGTCACGGAATTGAGCAAAATTTGGATACATAAACAAGAGTAGAGGTGATATTTATGTGCTGCTTTAAAGAAAATCAATCAGAAGCAAACAATTTTACACCCATGTTTTGATTTGAAACATCTGGTATATACAACTTTATTTGCCAAAACATTAAGAAATTTGATTTATTAGATTTTTGCAAATAAATATATATGTACATTGTGCATGTTAAATTAAATCAGGCAAAACAGGATTTCTGTGAATAATTTCAGAATTGTGTTAAAATCTTTAAAAGTTTTTTACATTGTTATAGTTTTATGAAAGCCATGCTTTATTTAGCCATGCCTTTTGATGAATACATTTAAATAAAACCATTAAAAACAGAATTCAGAAAAAAATCAGAAAACATAGAATTTTGGGAGAAAATTAAATGGAATTTGCAGGACAAATACTATTTCATCCGGCCGTATTGTTATGTAAACTAAGACAAGAACTGTTAATTATAAAATAATTGCATAATTTTTAAAACCAAATAATAGCAGAATTGTTTAATTAAACATATTTAATTTCATTAGTTTAATATGATGTAATTTAATGAATGATTACAAAAAGGGATGGTCACAATACTTTAAATGTTTGTTTTGTACTTTTTTTTTTGTTTATTATTTATATATTTAATATTTTGGATTATAAAAAGATCGATATTGTGCATATTTTTATTTAATATAAATGACATATGTGTCTATGAAATAAAAAAAAAATGCATCACTAACAAACATCACTGTATTTTTATGTCACAGAATAGCGCTAAAATGGAAAATGCTCAATTATACTAACCATGGTGAGGATTGATGGGTAGAATCAAAATGTGTGTTTTTGTGTGTGACAGGCAGCTGGGTTTGGATCTGGTCCCCAGGAGGGACTTCGGCATGGTGGACCCTGATGAGATCAGCATCACAGATCTGTATCGGCTGGTGGGTAGTCATACATTCACGCTCACGTACATGCAAACACACACATTCCCATTACCCATGAGTCACTTCACCTCCTCTGCCACCCATATTCTTTGCTGTGTTACTATGGCAACTGCAGCTCGACCTGACGCCAAGGCTCTCTCTCGAGTGTTTCGTCCTCTGTTTTAACAAAGAGAGACACACACACACCTCTAGTCGCCTGTGTATAGGGAAATGATAGTAATTAAGGACAAGAGAGAAATGCTAAATGGCGCATTAACAGGCTGTTTGCAAACTGCAGAGACACTTCACGCATGCAGTTTCCTGCCCTTATAATTTGGCATACATGCAGCATCATTGGTGCAATTGGTTCATATCTCTCAAAGCCAGAAACAGTACCCATGCACAGATATTTCCAATATAATATCTGTTCCAAAGCCTAGTGAGCCGCCTACTGCCGACATAAGCAGCTGCCTGCTAAGGGAACATCCTAACTGCCATAAAACATATTTAGCATATTCTACTACTTATTTTGAGTAGTATAAATACAAGAAATCGAATAAACATTATTGTATATTCAAATTAAAAACTATAAATAAAATGTGTATTTATTTTAGACTTTAAACTATTTTTATGTATACTTCTCAGTACTGAATGAATGATAGTATAACAATATTACAAAAATTCTAGATCAATGCTATTGTATTGCATTCTTTGCAAAGGGGACATAGAATTTGTATTTTAGTATGCTGCGTTAGGAAGTTAAGTGTTTGTATAAGGAGAGAATCTGTAGTGTCTCACAATGCTGCCTAGCTCACTAGATTTTTAAAAGAGAGCTAGTACGACAATAGTATTATTGTCAGAATTCACTTTTCCACTCAGCTGCAGGCCTGACCACACGTGTCCCAGTTTCCACTGGTCCATGGGTGGGCAGAGGTGTGGGGGTAGGGGTTAAAGGAGGAGGGAAAGGAACAAAAGAGAACAAGATGTGGGTGTGGATGTACTAGACTAAAGAGAGCATTTAAAGAGAGGATAGTGGGAAGTGAGGGCGCAAGCAAAAAAAAAAAAGACACCATTGTGGCGTCCCTGGGGTCAAGGGCCTTTTTGAAGGATCTTCCTGTTCAGAAAAACAGAGGAAGGGTCCAAAGCCTAAAGATGAAACTACAGTGGTGAGGTGTTATGATCTGTTATTACATTAGAATTTGATATAAGTGGTTTATAGTAAAGAAATACATAGGTTACATAAAGCTTTAGTTACATTTATGCATTTTAGCAGAATTTTATGGAGGTTTTTTATGCACTTTTCACACAAATATGCAGTATGTGGTGGTGGTTAGATAGGGGGCTGTTATCGTGTTGTTCTAAATGTCTTTGTGATTATGATGATTAATTATTATATATATATATATTTTTTTTTTTAATAGATGGAGAGACGTCATCGTAGACGCGAGGCTCCCCCGCAGGCCAGTATGCACCACCTGTTCCTTCAGATGAAGAGCATGATGAGTTCAAACCTGGGGGAGGAGCTGGAAGTCTTCTTCTCTGTCTATGACAGCAGGGAAATGCAACCAATCAGGTGCCACACTAGATACCCAATCACAAGTCTTAAATTGTCTGGAGTATGACTAATACAGCCAAAAATCATTCCATCTTTCTCATGTTGTTTAAACCTGTATGACATTCTTTCTTCTGAAGAGCGTAAAGATATTTTGAAAAACATCTCCCATACATGTACACTACCAGTCAAAAGTTTGGAAACCATAAAATTGGTAATATTTAATAATTATAAGATGTTTCTTATGTTCATCAAGGCTGCGTTTGTTTGATCAAAAATACAGGAAAAAACCATTTTTTTTTACCATTTAAAATAATGGGTTTTTAATTTAAAATACTTTTAAAATACAATTTATTTCTGTGATGCAAAGCTGAATTTCCATCAGTTTTTTCTTTCAAATTAAAAAGAGAATAAAAATGCATCGTTAGGATTTCTATTTAAAATAAATGCTCTTCTTAATCAGTATATTAGAATGATTTTTGAAGGATCATGTGACACTGAAGACTGGAGTAATGATGCTGAAAATTCAGCTTTGTATCACAGGAATAAGTTTTTTTTTTTTTTTTTACACTTAAAGCAATAGTTTACCCCAATCTAAAAAATTCCCCATCCACAACTCATCCACAAGCCATCCTAGGTGTATATGACTTTCTTCTTGCAGACGAATACAATCTGATTTGTATTTAAAAATGTCCAAGTTTTATAATGACAGTAAATGGGGGTCTGGATTTTGAAACCCCAAAAAGTACATCATAAAAGTCCTCCAAATGGCTCTGGGGGTTAATAAAGGCCTTCTTAGACAAAGTGATGCATTTGTGAAAGAAAAAATCCATATTTAAAACTTTATAAACCTTAATCTCTAGCTTCTGCTAACTGTAACGCACACATCCCAAACTCTGGTGAGAAGTGACTAATGCAAAACTAGAGCAAAACAAAGTTTGGAAGACATTTTTGAATATATTTATTTGAAAAAGAAAGTTGTATACACCTATTATGGCTTGAGGTTGATCAAATTATGAGTAGAGCCCCGACCGATAAAGGATTTTGAAGGCCGATACGATACAAATATTTGAATTCGATATTCCGATTTATCTGCCGAATTGGTTTTTTTTTTTTGTAAATTTCAGAAACGCCCAACAAAACATTAACAGATTTCCCTAACATTAGTTATTTGTTATTATTTATGAGTTTTAACTAACATAATATGAAAATTTTTAAAAAGAAACTTGTTTCCTTTATTGTCACAACAGAACAGAGGAACATCAAAATATCGTAAAGTTCTGATAAATAAGGGCTTAGCTTAAGCCAGGACTAGGCATTAGTTAAATTAAGATATTTAAGCAACTTTTGCAAAAAGGCCTTATAAGAAAATATTACAGGTGTGCATCTCAACACAGAACATTGACACTGACATGTTTTGAGATATGTCAGAGCAAGATATTTTCTGATATATTCATAAAATATATTCATCTGAGACAGCTCAAACATGCAATTTAGTCTGGAACTAGCTTAAGCCTTGTCTGTGAAAAAATACAAATTTAAGATTTGAAACTTTGTCCTTTGAACAAAAACATAAAAAACAACAACAACCAAATCAAAGTTACCAGTTTTAAAAGACTTGCTTTATAAATATTACTTTGAAAAGGACTGGAGACAAATTATGTTAAGTTCTGATAAATAACAACAACAGCAAAATATAAATTGCCAGTAAAATATTAGTTGCCCAAAGTTACCAGTAAGCGTCTTTTAAGCAAGCGAAATATTCATTTATCGGCCATTATTAATGTCGATACCGATAGTTTGGAAAATGCCTAATATCGGCCTGCCGATATATCGGTCGGGCTCTAATCATGAGGTAATTTCAGGATTTCCTGAATTTTAATCCCTTTAAATACATTTTCATTAAACATTTAATTTGGTAATCAAGCAGGTTATATGTTTGAATGCACTAATAGGCTCTCAGATCTGGCAATAAAAACACGTGCATTGATTCAGTCTGACTCCGATTTCATTAATTATGAATCGGTATATTCTTTCTAGCTGTCTGAAAGACGTCTCCAAGCCCAACCAGTCATCCATCAGTACGTATACCTAGAGCATATGTGTATGACGCTATCTCAGACTGTTACGTTGATTACGCCGCTGCTGGGAACTAATATCTGAAATTCAATTTTACTGTGACGTCAATGCATCTGTTTACCACTCTCCGTCCTACATACATCAGCCTGAGGGATGTTTTCATTTCACATCCATGACGGAACTACGGCCTTGGTGTGTTTGTTGAATTTTTCATTGGTTTCTGTCTCCTTTTTCTCTCCCCCCTTCTCTCTCGCCCCTCATGTTAGGGGATGTACTGTTCAGGCACCCCTCCTCGTTGTAAATTATTCAGAACGAGTGGCGCCCCAGGGCACTTAGTGAAAGTGAAGGAGAATCGAGGAGATACCGAGCCTCAATGGGCCTCTCCTTGTAATTACCTAGCACTAGTGTCAGAGGAGATGCACTAACACATGCAGCTGAAGATGCACACGTACACACTCGCGACCGTGGACCGGTCATGCTGTGTTTCCTTATGCTTGTGGTGATCCTGACGGTCTCTCTCTCTTTCTATCTGTGCAGTGAGAGGTTCTTTGTGCGCCTCAATAAGCAAGGCCTACCAAAGTCTCCAGAGAAGACTGAGAGGCACTGTACACTCTTTGTTGTAAGTATGGACTTTTTTGGGGTGCACCAAGGGCATGTCCTTGGACATTTTTCATTTGCTTTGGCATTAAAAGGATCTGGTGCTGTTGTAGATCCATAGTTTCCTTAGTGGAAAGCATATCCTTGACATTTTTGCTAATGGGGGAGGTTATAAATTCAAATCTGAACCAAAAAGCATTTTTTGTGTGAATTTCAAAAGGATTTTTTTTTTTGAAGAAAATAAAAATAACACATTTTAGATGTGTTTTCTCAACAGTTGCCATTTGTGTAGAGTAAGACTTTGATTTAAAATTGAAATCAATTTAAATATATGACACACTTGAGTTTTTAATCACATTGATTGCAATAATTAATGTGGGGCAGTCATGGCCTAATGGATAGGGAGTTGGACTTGTAACCCAAAGGTTGTGGGTTTGAGTCCCAGGTCCGGCA
>JAUMHG010000079.1:8538352-8551413 GCA_032359395.1 Enteromius anoplus | reverse complement strand
ATTCCCCCAGCTGCTCACCTGTAAGTCGCTTTGGATAAAAGCGTCTGCTAAATGAATAAATGTAAATGTAAATGTATAATTACTTGCTAAATAAATAAAATACTTGCTGTGAAAAGCCCCAAATTTGGTTTGTATAATGTAAGGAATTAGACTTTATCTATGGCAGACAAGCATATCTTTGCATTGACATTGCAAAAAGGGACTTTGGTAGTCGAATTATTGTGTTGTTTCACTGTTTATCAGGATGTCAGGAAATCCTGTGTTGTGCTTTCTTTGTTTTGTTTTGTTAGTTCTTTTTATTTTTTTCTCTTCTTTTGTTTGTTTTGATTTAGTACTTCATCTGTTTTTTGTTTTGTTTTATTAGTTCTTTTGTGTTTGTTTTCTTTTATTTTAGTAGTTTCACTGTTTTTTGTTTTGTTTCATTAGTTCTTTCGTGTTGTTTTGTAATTTTGTATTTGTTTTCTTTTACTAGTTCATCTGTTTTTTGCTTTGTTGGTTCTTTCATGTTTTGTTTTGCTAGTTATTTAGTTTAGTTTTTTTTTTGTTCGTTTTTTTGCTTTGCTGGTACATTTTTATTGCTTTTTACTGTATACTGCATTTAACAACAATCAATGAGCATGTTAAATGGACACATATTATTTGATTGTTTAAAGAAATAGTTCCCCCAAAAATTAAAATGATCCTGTCTTTTACTCAGCTTTGAAGCATCCTAGGTGTGCGTGACTTTCTTCTTTCAGACGAATCCAATCGGAGTTAAAATAAATATTGTCCCCCCCCCCAAATTTTTTTAAACTTAATAAGCACTTTTCTCTCACGTCTGCTTTCTGTGGAAACTGGAAGCAGTGCCAATTTTTATTATAACTCCGATTGAATTCGCCTGAAAGAAGAAAGTCACACACACCTAGGATGCTTCGAAGGTGAGTAAAAGACCTTTTTGGGTGAACCATCCCTTTAATAATAACTTTGAATAGAGTAGGTTTAGCGAATGTTTGGTGAATGGAATCTAGTAAATATTGCTCAATAAAACATTTGTCTTTTTTTAAGGATTTGGGAAGTAGCGATCTTCGCAAAGATGTGTATGTTGTAGCTCATATTTTTAGAATAGGTAAGAGCTGTTGGATACACATCAATTTTCTCGCCGTGTGACCTGTCATAATGCCTTAGTGACTCTATCATATGGATCTCACAACTTGATAGTGCACTGCTTGACAGTGCTTTAAGATTTTTCAGATGTATTCATCAATAGTAATGGCAGCATTAAAAGGGCTGAATGACAGGCCACTTCAGGTCAGTTGTGACCAAGATGGTGTCTTTGTCTGTAAACATCACCTTTGTGTCTGTGTAGCAGTCGTCGCTACATGCATGGCCTGCACCAGTACAGATTCTGTGATGTTACAGTATAGATTAATGCTCATTTGCATGTATGTAATTCATGTCACTGTGGACTGGGAAGTGTTCGTTGTGTAACGTTACGTCTATTTTGTGTTTTTAAGCGCCATTATTAAGAAATAAGTGTTAATCATTCTGCCATAAGAGCTACATAAAACTGACAAGTCAGCAAGAGTTTCTGGGTAGTTGTAAGTTGTGGTAAGTTGTGTCACATGACGCATTATGTCAAGCTTGTGACAGTGCTATGTGTTCTTTGAGGCAGAATAAGAAAATGTCAGTTACATCTTTTTGTGTTTGCTTATATACAGTATTTATTGTCATCAAAGCAGTGTGTGAGCTTCTATATGTGTGTCCGCAGGGCGAATGGTCGCAGGTGAGAAGAAGAGCGTGAGTAGCACGCAGTACAAGCGTCCATACGGTTGTGCCGTGATTAGCGTGGCTGACCTGTTAACTGCTGACTTCAAGGACGATCACTTGCTGAAGATTTACTCGTGAGTATGGCCCCCTAACTTTTTGTTTGAATTTATTTGTGTAAAAAAAATCATTAAATCAATTGAATTAACTAGTTCCAATTTACAGCTTGGACCGATTTTTAAAAAAACACCTAATTGTTGCACAAACTCAGATTTTGTTCATATTGTAAAATATAGTTTATGCATTGTACGTAAATAGTGCTGTCAACAGATATATGCAATCCAAAATAAACGTTTTTGTTTATGTTTTGTATATATTTATTCTGTATATATAAAAGCGCACAGATACAATATATATTTAAAAAACTATTTACATGTTTATTTATTTAGAAAATTTTTATCTAAAAATATTTAAGATTTTTCTTAAATAAATAGGCATGCATGTGTTTGTATGTACACAGATTATATTATGTGAACAAAAACTTTTATTTTGGATTTAATCCAATTTATTCGTTTGACAGCACTAATTGTAAAATATATTTTGCCCATATATGTATTAATTAACCATTTAGTTTTATGTCTCAGTAATGTTTTTTATAACTTTGTTTACATCTGTTTACAGATGTAATGCAGAGAGTGAGTGGTACCAAATCCACGACAGTATCATCAGGAAGGTCAGCTCACGATACAGCCACATTGGCTCAAATACAGGTAAGATTTAATTTGACTTCTCCTCTTCTCCTCTAAACGTATAAACTCAATGTCATGTCATTCCATACCAGTATGACCTTTTTTTTCTACAAATGGAGAAATTTTTTACAACTTAAGAACAGAGGCTTAGTCTGTAACAGAAGACTTAGTTATAACGCCCCGTTATAATTTCTATTTTTGGGTGAATTTTCCCTTTAAAGACCATTTTGTCTGTCATAGCAACAGTGTTCTTCTGAAAAAATTTGAACCAAGCGATTTATTTAATTGAAGTATTCAAATTGTACCAAATCATGCTGCAGAATTTCTTTTCTTCATGCTCTTTAGATATAAATAGCAGAACTCTTTACAGAGAAATGCCGGGGTCTCTCCTAGCAACAGGTTCTGAGCAGCAGCAGAAGCAGGCAGTCAAAACATACGCCAGTGTGAATTCGACAGAGAGACCGAGGAGAGCTGTTATTCGGACGCTTTTGTTTTTATGACGTCTGCATGACTCGAAGAGTCATGGCCACTTTAATAAGACCAGCATTTCAAGAAGACCTTTGCACCAAGCTTATTTTAGGGTTGGGCATTTGTCATAATAGAATGTATGTAAATTGCTACTTATTATCGTGTATTTTAAAAGTGGTGGTGTCTTTTACTTGCAGTGGATTCAAGGTGAAGCGTGTACAACTTTCTTTATACATTTTCTGAAGAAAATGGAATGGTGCTTACGTATGTCTAGTCTATTGTGGCTAGCTGCTAGGGCATTTCTGTATGGTTGCTAAGGTGTTCTGAGATGTTTCAAGCAAGGTGCTCTGGGCTCCTAAAATTACTAGCCCAATGTCCCAGGGCTATTGTGTTTTCAAGTCGGTCTACCTAAATGCCCAAAGAGCTATGTTGAAAAGTAAAATGAAATCTCTTCTTTGGGGTGATTTGTTTATTTGTTGGGATGGTTAAATTCATTCAAATTTGGGCTCCAGAAATGAGAAGAATGTCTGGCTAAATGGCTAACATGGATTTTTAAATTTTGCTTCTTTAATTTAAATTTGAATGTTGAATTTTATTTTATTTTATTTTATTTTATTTTATTTTATTTTATTTTATTTTATTTTATTTTATTTTATTTTATTTTATTTATTTTATTTTATTTTATTTTATTTTATTTTATTTTATTTTATTTATTTATTTATTTATTTATTTATTTATTTTTATTTACCATATTAAAATAATTTTATATATATATTTTCGTATTAATATTTTCTTTTTAGTTTAAAATTGTTTTGTATTGTTTTGTAATGTAAATTGGCTTTTTGGCTTTCTTTTAAATGTTTGTTTTTTATTTTTTGCTGCTTGTCTTTGATTTGATTAAAAAAATTTTAGCTTGGTTTTGTTTTAATTTTTTGTTTTGATTTTTCCTTTTTAATTTGGCCATTTTGTTTCACTTGGCTTTGTTTTGTTGCTTTTGTTTTGCTTGACTTGGCTTTTTTTGTTTTATTTGGGTTTTTTTGGGGGGGGGGGGGGTTGTTCTGCTTTGTTTGTTTGTTTTTTTTGCTTTGCATGGCTTTTATTGTTTGTTTGTTTTTTTATTTCATTTTTTGGGGGGCGGACTAATAGTTTGGCAGCGAGGTAAATGAGGTAGGATTTACGAACAACTTTAAACACAGAAGCCACAAACACAGTCATCTGCAGTAATTCAGTTACGCTAAATGAATATCTTTTTAACCGATGACCATTAGTAGCTATTTATCAGTCACACTCATCGGCTATCAGTGTAAACTAGAACGCCATATCGATCTTGCGCACAAAGAGCAGCTGACCCTTTTCATGACATTGCTGTCATTCAATATGTTTTAATGGCCAGATCGCCAGCTCTTAAAGCAAATCGCTTGGATAAAAGCCAAATTACTGTTATTGATTTTGTTGCATGGTTAAAAAAAAAAAACTAACAGAGATAAAGAAACAGCAATGTTGGTTTTACGTTTAAAAAGGCAAACAGATGAAGTAGGGGTCTGTGAGTGCATGGTGTTGTGTTGTTGATGCCATGTTTTGTGGAGGTGGTGGAGTAGTAGTTATGTAATCTTGGTGTGCATCATCTCGCAAGTGGTTTCAAAATGAATGGACTGCTGATGATTTCACTCATGTGGGCAGCTTACTCTGAATATATTATGAAACCATAATGAAGCAGTGGCTTTATAGATGCTTCCACAGCTTATAAACCCCATCAAACCTCATCTGTGCAACCCGAAACCGAAGAATGTACCTGCAATATTTGTTTATTGCGAAGTATGAGACAGTTTTCCTGCAGAATGAAGGAGTCAAAGACCCTGAGGAAGACATCGGAGGCTTAAGCTTGAAGAAAAGGGCCAGTTAAAAAAATGGTGGGAGTCAAAAAAGCCGATCAAGAAGGAAGGAGATTATGCAGTTTCTCTCATGTCAATCTAAACCGCAGACTGTGTCCCTCAGCAGATGTACAGCAGGGTTATACTTCAGATGAAAGTCATTTAGACACATGAAGGAGTGGGAACGGGTGAAATTTCCATCTGTAAGAACTCAAACTCTTGCTAGGCTTTGTGATGAAATTACTCGAGAAACAAAGTGTTTCTTCAAAGAGACTCTGTACTTTAAAGTGTAAATCTAGTGCACGGATGTCAGAATCATTGGCTTTCATCAGTTGGATAAATAAGCGAGGAAGAGAAATGCTTGTTATTAAGTGTGCTGGAACACAATAAGATCTATTACTGATTCGATGGAGAGGTTATGGTAAAAGGCACAAATGTTACAAAAGGGGATTAAGGCACCGGGTTACCCATAAGTAAATTAAATCAAGAAGCAGTTGGGTCATTCCTGTTATGCAAGACGTTTTAAACTCTCACTTAATAAATGTAATTATTTCTGTGTTTTGTGTTTTTACTTAGTTGCAAATAAACAGGGTGGAAATAATGCACAAATTTAGCTGTTTAGAGGGTTTGATTTTCAAGTTATATTTCGACTTTTGCACAGTACTTTATATACATAATAATATACACACATATTTTATGTAATCAAAAACTTGTATTTTCGATGCGATTAATTGCAATTAATTTAGGACGTTTGACAGCACTAGTTTTTGATAATGAATTTTTCCAATATTTTACTATTAGTGAGTGAGCAGTGAGACTGAATGATACATATTCTTTTAGGATTATGTTCTCCTCCAGTCTTTCTGTACATACAGTAGAGGAACGGCAATCCAGCTGTTCTTACTGGCACACGCTTATGGATGCTATCAGTTGACATATGGTAAAACACTGTCAGATTGTAGCGTAAAGATTCAATGAAATGCATTTGTGTGTATTTCGTAGGCCTGAATGTCTCTCTCCAGCTCCTGCACGGGGATATGGAGCAGATTCGCAAGGATTACATGCGTCTTTTCACCCGCAACGTCTCTATTACTAAGAGGCTCGGTTTCTCCGATATCATCATTCCAGGTGGGATAATCGTGTTTTGTTGCTTTTATTCATCCCATTCCCATTGAATTTATGTTTTGCAGTGTTATGCAAATGAAATCTGTAGCTTTACCATATCTTTTGTCATTCAGTCGTATCGTATGGTAATGTGGCCGCTCTGTGCCATTCGTAGTAATGCTTTAATCATGTCATTATCCAGTTAATTAATTGCTTAGCAGAATAAATACATTCTTAACAGGAATAAAACGCTAGTTTTATTGAGTTACTTTTAGAGATATCACTGTCATATACATATCATCATTTAACAGACACATCTAACAAAGAAACCACAGTCAATTATGTACGAAATAGGATTGATTTCGTTCTAGGATTGGTTCTTACCCTTTGTTTGGCTGGAACATAAAATGGCTTGTATTTTGTCCTTTTATTACACAAAATGCACTGGTGTGCCCGTATTTAAAAAAAAATTTGCTTTCACACTCTCTGTTGCCGATGAGGCACCTTTGAGCCACATGTGTTGACAGAGTAATTAGAAATGTTTTGTGGCGTTTCTAACATTTCTGAGGATCTTTGACAGTTAGTGTTGAAATCTATTCACATTTTTCTTTTTTTTGTATGTATTGTAGGAGTGTGCCTCGTATGAAAATACATACAACAATATCTTTTGAAGTATATTGTTAGCAAGGTTTTCATGGTCCGTTATCGGTGTATCTGCACACAATAGAAAAACCCACTCCATTTTCAGCTACTTCTTCTGATAAGCTGATTTCAACACCCGATAACCGACTGGAAGTGCTGTGAGATATGGTTATTTTCCTCCTGCAGGTGAAATAAGGAACGACCTGTATGTGACCCTTGAGAGGGGTGAGTTTGAGAAAGGTGGAAAAAGCGTGGCGCGTAATGTTGAAGTCACCGTCTATCTGCTGGGAGGTGATGGGCAGCTTCTGAAGGTGAGAACCGGCATCATGTGTTTTCTGTTACCGTGTCATGTCTAAATGAACAGATGTTTCTTTTTCTCATTCTGTTCATCCAGTTTATTAACGTAATATGTATTCAACTTTTTGTCATTTTCCTTTTTTATATTTCTCTTGAAGTCTTGAAGTGGAAGTATTAAAAAAATTAATGAAAAATTAAATGATAGGATTTTCATTTAGTTTAATTTATTTACGAAAATAACTCAAACTGAAATGAAAATAAGTTAAAATGATACTGTATAGACATTAAAAAAGTTAAATTTTGTAAAAATTTCAAACACAATAGTACTAAAACATGAACTAAAATTAAAATGAGAAGTATCAAATAAATGAAATATTATAAATGTTACAAATTTAATTTAATTTAATTTAATTTAATTTAATTTAATTTAATTTAATTTAATTTAATTTAATTTAATTTAATTTTTTACAATCAATAAAAATTATATAGAAAATAAAAAATATATAAATGTTTTAGTACTAAATAGTAAAAATGAAAAATAGTATCATACAAAATTTTGTGTAACATAATATAATATAATATAAAAAGGTTTATAAAACAATTTTATTAAAAAAATAATTTGTATGATCCAGTTTTTAAATAAATACTCATCATTTGTGTACATATTGTTCACACATCCCGTTTATGTCAGTAAATAATTAAATTTGATCAAAAATCTTTTTCAAAAAAATATTTGAGCATGGTTGTGATTTCAAGTTACCAGTTTTTATTATTTGTTTATTTATTTATTTGGGAAGGTAAAGAGCATTTTTTGTTCCAAAATGTATAAAATCTTTGATCATTTATGCTTCATGACTTCTTCAAAACAACATGCACTGCTGACTGGTTCACAGTACGACTGTCAATAATTATTAAAAATGATATTGGGGTCAATTAGGTGTGCTCCGTTTCTCACTCAGGGTCTGGTCTGTTGCGGCTCCGGGGAGCCAGGAGTGGATGAGCAGCGCTCTTTTGTCCTGTATCACAGTAACAGCCCTCGCTGGGCCGAACAGATCAAACTGCCCATTCCTCTGGAGATGTTTCACGGCACACACTTACGCTTCGAGCTCAGGCACTGCTCCAGTAAGACTCCACTAAAAATTTATTTTACGTCTGCTTGCTATTCCACCTTCTGAGATTTTAGACTTTTCAATTATTGACTCATTTCACATAACTATCGTTGCCTCTATTCATGCAGCAAAGGAAAAGGGTGAGAAGAAGCTTTTCGGCTTCTCTTTTGTCCCACTGATGCAGGACGATGGGAGACCATTGCCTGATGGGACGCATGATCTCATTGTCCACAAGGTACGGTCTCTTTGTGTATCAGTCTGTTTTTATGAATTGAATCTTATTATATATCTAGACTTTGTGTCTTACAGTGTGAAGAGACAACTGATCTCCAGGATCCCGCTCGGTACCTCAAACTGCCATTTTCCAAAGCCAGCCTCCAGCCGAGCAACAACCAGACAATAAAGAACAGCAAAGAGTCTTTCTGGATCCAGTCGTCTCTTTGCTCTACTAAACTCACTCAGAATGGTGAGACGATGTTCCTCCTTACAATATGCCAAAAAACTAAATTAAGTTAGAGATTAAGTTAAACATGATCTGGCATAAACACCTTAAGAAAAAATTAGGGGTGGGCAATATGAGCAAAATTATGTGTAGTGGCCAAGTTCATGCAGAAATTTTCCGTTTCAGTTTTGCAGTTCTTAAAAACACATGCAAACGATATGTTTTTCGTGACCTCGTAGCAACATCACGTGAGCGTATAACTGCGAATTTCTACCCTTTGACATATTTATACCAGTTAATAGTGTCTAGTAGTTAATAGTAGTATCACCCACCCCTAAAAGAAAACAGTCAAGTCAAGATCTCAGTCAAGATCTCAGATCTATGCCATCCAGTCTGATGTTTGTTAGAGAGCGGTGATTTCAGAAATACTTTCAGAAATCTGTGCCATATGGCCCCAACTGCATCATGACCTTGATATGGTGATATATTGATCTGAGCCCTTCAGCAGGTGAATGTCATGGTAACAGTGGCAGAAAACAGAGAGGTCTGCGTTTGGAGCGGAGATCACAGCGGGCTGAGCCCACACCTGCCTCTGTTGACCTTGGAGCTTCGCCCAGTGTCTCTGCGGCTCTGCTGTGCCTTCGCCCAACTGCACACATATCAACGGCCATCTGGCTGTTATTTAACTGAAGGCGCTGAACCCAACTTAGAGATTGCGTTTATATTGCATACTCAGTCTCAAGCTTCAAAGTTTAGCTGTTTATATTGAGCTTGATCTTTGAGCTATATCGTAATGTATGATCTATAGACAAAACCGCTTTTGTCATGTTTAAGTATTTAGTTAATGTCTCTGTTATTCTTGCATATTTAGCTATATTTAGGTTCACCGGTGATTGATATAACGATGGTTGATTTTTCATGAGCTGACTTTTCAGTGGTTGACTCACTAGTATTGGCAATTGATTCACCTATTCACCTGTCTGTCATTCAGTACCAATTGATTCACCAGCGGTAGGTTAATGTAGACTAATGGTGATGGTTGATTCGCCTATATTTGGTTCAACATTGATTGATTCAATAACAGTTGTTGCCATTGGTGATTTTTGATTCATCTGTCATTGATTTGGTACCAATGGATCCATCACCTACAGTAGTTGATTCAGCAACATTTGATTCAGCAGCAGTTGAATTGCCAGTGTTGGATTAATCAACAATTGAATTGGCAACAAAATGATTCATCAACAGTTTACATGTGCAGACAGCTGAGTTGGTAATTGTTAATTCTTCGATGTTTGATTCAGCATTAGATTTGTCAGTTGCTATTTCGCCAGTGGTTGATTCATTAAAGTTTATTCCGCCACTACATTTAACAGATCTGCCAAAAGACTGATTTAGCCACTTTATCATTAATTCAATTTAAATATGTTCTATTCAAACGTTCATGTTTGTTATATTGTTTTCAGGCGACATGTTGGACCTGCTGAAATGGAGAGTCCATCCGGACAGAATCGTTGACTGCCTCTCCAAACTGAAGGACATTGACGGCACTGAAATCGTTAAAGTATAAATACAGCATACAGCAACTTGCTTTTACCACTGAAACTGCAGAAATAGAATAGAAAATTCCCCCAAAATAACTTTATTGTCTCTATCTTTCTAACAAATGATTGTCTTTGTATAGTTTTTACAGGACACTCTGGACACCTTGTTTGGGATTTTAGACGAGAGTCCCCAGCGGTACGGACTAAAAGTGTTTGACTGCCTGGTGAGCGATGCCCTGTTCAAACCTTATGAATGTGAATGTATGCGCTGTAGACACTGCTGTAGACTTTCCACAGATACTCTACATATTTTGACTGCGTACTGGTACAGATTCATCCATCTCTTCCACAAGGAGACATTTTCTTGCCGTTAATGAGTACAAGATGCTTTCCTCATCCCTCCTGCACTGTGTTTCCACGGTTACATGCCAAATATGGCAACTCATAAAATCCATCTTAGACTTCTCTTGCCATAATCCAACTCCTGTCCTCGCATCCTCTTTATTTCAGGCAGAACAAAGCACTTCTAGATCAGAAAGCAGATTTTAAATAAACTCTGCATGATTGAGCGTTCTTTAGGGCTGCGTGGGAAGTGACACGGTTCTCTGTAATAACTGCTTCTGATTGGTCAGTTGCTGCATTCTTCGGTCTGTCAAACATAATTGTTGTCTTGGGGAAACTTCTTACATAGCTTTGCAATTTTTATGTGCTTTATTTCTCTGCTTTTGATTTGCTGGTCAGTAATGCAAAATAAACTCTGTTAAAGGGATTCATTTAGCTTAAATTATGTTGATAATTTTGCTATGGATATGCTTATAGCTTTATTAAAGTGATGAATTTCATTGTCCTCTCAGGTACATGTTATAAATTTGCTGCAGGACAGCAAATTCCAGCTCTTCAAACCTGTAATGGACAACTACATCGAGAACCACTTCGCTGGTGCCCTTTCTTACAGGTAAACACACTTTTTTTCTCTTCAAATAAATAGATACAATTCAAAGCATTGGAAGATTTTGTAAGCCTTACATTTATAATAACACTTTTTTTGTAGTACAATATTAAGTATGTAAACATAAATCAACATTCTGAACATTGAGATTGATTAGACTTCTATATACTGTACATCTATTTCAATAGAAATTAAAACGACAGCTAGATATATATAATCAGGAGGTCTAGCAATTCCCAGCTATATGTAAAAAATATGCATCAGAGAATTGTATGAGTTTCGGAATGCTCAAAAAAAAAAGTTATCTGAAATTGCATGTCATGCTTTCGGTAGAGTTGTGTTTGGTATTGTAGAACGATAAAAGGTGTTTAATGTTGAGCTCCAGGCGCTGTATACTGTATCCCGTGGAGTTTCAGTGAGTTTCTAGGTCCTGACAGTGCTGAGGGAGATACAAAACACAGCATAGTCTTGCTTTCATCTGTCAGAACCTGTTTGAGTTCACTGACAATGTCGTTTTCGCACTGTATGTGTGGTCAGGAAGGTAAAGTGTGTTGTCAAATAGTGTTTCAGATCCCAGGTATAATTCGATAGGTCTCTTCAAAAGTCCTCTTTTGACTTTTTGTTTTTCTTTGTCTTTCTTTTCTTCCTAATATTGGTTTTAACCTGTGCTCTCTCTTTTTCATCTGAACCTTCTGCTTTCTGTCTCTCTCGTTCCCTGTCATGTTTGGCTGTGTGTGTGTGGGGTGTTCTGGCCGTGCTGTCTGTCAGTAATGAGACGTGTGTTTGTGTTGTTGTGTGTGTGGGCAGTGATGTGGTTTCTCTTCTGTAACGCATTGAGGTGTGGAGCATCATGTCAGAGTTGAGGTGGATGTGGGCAGCTTGCAAAATACTCACTCTCGCGCTGTTCCCGTCACCAAGTCCCTTAACGCTGTCCCATGTTTGTGTCTCACCATGTCTTGGTCTGTCTCTGTCTCTATTCTTGTTCCCTCTTTCTCTTTTACACCTGTGTTTTATTTTATTTTTATTTTATTTGGCTTCAACATTTTTAATGGTGCTGTGATTGCTAAATTCACATTATTTTATTCTTATTTTTTTGCATAAATTTTTTATGATGTTCTTATGCCTAAATTCATACATTATTTTGTAAATTTACTTTTTTATGTATATATTTTTATTTTATTTTTATTTTATTTAAATACATTTTATTTTTTAATAATCTTTTTTATTATGTCGCAATGTATGTTTACATATTACTTCAAACTATTGTGTTTTTAAAAAGCCAAGAAAATCCTGGTCCCTATGGATTCCAGACAGTGTTTTTTCACAGCCTATTTTCAGTTTAATGTTATTGGCTTTGTAACCATTCACACACACATACAAACACATCTTCACACAGTGCTGTTTTTCCCAGCATGCTCAAAGACACACTAAGGTTAATCTGCAGTCAGAATGGATACTGTGGTGATGAGGGCCTGTTTTTCTCAGGGTAGTGAAAAAAACTGAGCCGCTGGGTTCATTCTGTGTGTCATTATTCCTAAAGCCTCTGAAGTGAATGTAGCTGGTAATGTTGTCAGAGTGTTTTCTGCTACCATCACTAGTGAATAAACAGTTATGGTCACACAGTTGTATTTACATATGCAGCACTACTATCTAAACATATTTGAATTAATAGAACAGAACATATGTGACCCTGGACCACAAAACCAGTCTTAACCAAATTAATTGGTTCCATCAGAATAAAGCTGAATTAAAGAAAATTAAATAAAATTTAAAAAAGAACAGAACAGAAAAAACTGAACTAAACCTTTTTTGAATCACATTGAATCTGGAATCAGTTGAATCAAATGTAACTGAACAGATTTAAACTGATAGAATAGAACTCGCTGAACTAAACAAAAGTGAATTGAACTATTTAAACCAAGCTAAGCTTAATCAAAAAAGACTAAATCCAATTATTTTCTGGCTGAACAAAGCTACATTCAATTAAATTGCATCAAAGCAAACAGAACAGAAAACACTGAACTGAACTGAATTGAATCACATTAAATTTAATCAAAGCAAACAGAACTGAAAACACTGAACTGAACTGAATTGAATCACATTAAATTGTATCAAAGGAAATAGAACAGAAAACACTGAACTGAAC
>JAUMHG010000079.1:8494942-8525764 GCA_032359395.1 Enteromius anoplus | reverse complement strand
GGGTCCTAAAACTGAGGGTCCTGAAACTGAGGGTCCTGAAACTGCTGCTCCTCCAGTTGTGCAGGAACACCCTTCTCAATAAGTCAGGCTTATGTCAGATAGTCTGACTTATTTTAAACCAAATTAACTGGCAACAAGTCAGAGAAACTGAAGTAAACCTGGCTTATTTGGTAAACTTGTTTTATGAAAC
Source organism: Enteromius anoplus (assembly GCA_032359395.1). Classification (NCBI taxonomy): domain Eukaryota; kingdom Metazoa; phylum Chordata; class Actinopteri; order Cypriniformes; family Cyprinidae; genus Enteromius; species Enteromius anoplus. Next base: position 8,525,574 of record JAUMHG010000079.1, on the reverse strand, counting down.
AGGCCCCTGTTCAGTTACTCATGAAAACATCTCTTTGTATTGGCTTTGAGGTTTAAAATTTTTATTTTAGTTTTTTTCCATTAAAATTATTAATTCATTAAATTGTTAGATTTAGTATTAAATGTAACAGATCATATATTATAAATTATTAAATACATAAAGTGAATATTAATGTTACGTATTAAGAATAAATAATGCTACACTATTTCGTTTTGCAAAATGAAAACATAAATAAAAAACGTAAAAACGATTTTATATTGGAATCATCATTTTTATTTATTTATTTATTTTTTATAAAAATATTTTAAAATAATTTAATTTAAATAATTTTATAAATATATTTATTAAACATTATTAGTGCTGTCAAACATTTATCCCATTCAAAATAAAAGTTTTTATTTACACAACACTTGTGTTTAATGTGTATATTTATTATGTATTTATATATACATACACAGTGTATATTTAAAAAATATTTGCATGTATATATTTATATTCATAATTATTTTTGTATATATTTAAAATTAAACAACTTATTTTTAAATATATGTTATAAACAACTTAAAATATAAACATATATAAAATATATAAATTAATGTGTGTTAAATATATATAAAAAGAGAGAGAGAGAGTCATGTCTGTACATATACAAATATACACATACAGTTACACACACACATATATATATAAATATAGAAAGAGAGTCATGTGTTTACATTTATATACACATAATATACACAGCACACACACATTATGTAAACAAAAACTTTTTGGATGAAATTATTTGTTTGACAGCACTAAAAAACATTAGTAAAATAATAATAATCTCTCAGTTCACCCTAATTTTAATGGAAATTACACATTTTTTCAACATGTGAAGTTCTCATACAATGAAAGATATTCCATAAATCCTGTCATTGAGATTTTGTACAAAATGTGTTTATCTGAAAACAGTGTCATTTCTTTCTTATTTAAAAATATGTACAAATAATCTAAATCTAAAGATGGAATAGCTAAAATGTGTATAAATAAAAAATAATAATACATGTGTGTGCGTATCCAATATGTAGACTGTATAAGAGCAACCAGTTGCGTGTGAACCTTTGACCTTTGCATGTAAACAGCTTTAAAAAGTTTTACCATAGGATACCGTGAGTCACCCGGGTTCATTTTTGTCTGCCAGTCTAAAGCTGTCTGCAGCACATCATTAGTCTCCCCACGGCTGCTGTGAAGCAGACTAATGGTCAAGCATTCCAGCTGAAATCATACTTACAGGTGCAAGATATTGAGATCATTTAATCAGATTCGATCTGTCAGTGCCGTATTGTGAAATACACGGTTAAAATAGGCCCATGCATCTAACTGAAAATTGCCTTGTCGAGGCTGGAAATCTGTCATTGCGCTTTCAAATTACCCCAAAGCAGCGAGTTCACTAAGCATTTCTGGACACATTTGATGACTGGCGCAATTAAAATGGTTACGCTCAGGTATGCATAAACAAAGCTACCAGGCTACAGTTTTACATTATGCAGGTGGCATATTTGACAGTATAACTCGCAGGATAAATGGGTTAGAACGTATAAACGCATATGATAAATCGATCCCGCTGGCATGAGACCACCGTGCTCCGTTCTGCAGCTGTGTGCAATGGTAACCTAATATTACCCAGACATTTGCTTTTAACTCCAGAAACACATCTTTAATTGGACACGACCAAAAAAACATCTACGTTGCACACCTGCTGTGCCAACCTTTGGTTTTTATCGCGCACGTTTTTTATTTCTGCTCCCAGCACATGGAAAATGGTGGAAAATGTTCTCGACTCGGAATCTGAAAGCGGCCTTTGATGAAAAATGAACTCGACGCTTTCTTTTGATCACCGCGCACCAGTCCTAGATTCTCCCATCTGCCCGTTTTTAAGAATAAACTATTAGATGCTCCACTTTACACACCTTTGAGATCCTCGTGGCATGTGCCAACCTCTCCGTGTGTAGCCTGAGGTAAAAATATAGGCTTGTGGCTCAGTGGAGGGACGAGCAAAAATAGACGTCTTTGGGGAAAAAAGGCCGTTGTGTGCGTGATTGGTAGTCTCTCACTGTATGTGCTGGCGAGGGATTGTTGTCAGAGGAACCTGACAGCTGGCACTTGGCAGGTCTGCCCAGAACACCATGGATAATTTAGCCACTCGTTGTCATAATAGTTCATTAGTCGCACTCTTGCGTTAGACGCAGCTCTTCATCAGCGAAATACTTAACACTAGAAGTTTCAGAGCAGGGTCAGACACATGAGAGATGAAGATGAGGTCAAATCAAAATGCTTCAGCCCTTATTGTGTTTAATTAAAAATTTATGTTTATTTATACAGTACAATTTAAAAGCTTGTTTGAAGGGAATGAATACCTTTATTCAGCAAGAACACAGTCATTGGGTTTATCAGAAGTTACAGTAAAGACTTTTTTTCAACAGTGTTAATAAAAATCAATGGTTCATGAGCGGCAGCAAGTCAGCAAATTAGGACTGAAGTAAGGATGCTGAAAATTCAGCCTTTTCAACAGGGGAATAAATAACATTTTTTAAACAATTATGTAAAATGTTAATCATTTTTCACAATATTGCAGTGTTTACTGAGTTGTTGTTTTTAAAAAAAATCAAATTCATGTTCAAGAACTTTAAAATATAACTTTTTTTTATATACAGTGTGAACATTTGAACAGAAGTGTAAAAAACTACTAAGTTATTTTTCATAAAATAATAATAATTTATTAGTTTTCAGTAATAATATTTAAGAGGTTTTGGGCATTTTTATAATATTTACTATATAAATTAATTTAGCTTTAAAAATGTATTATTTAGTCCATATATAAAGTGCTCAAAACAGCTTTCTTTACAGAAAATATATAAAATGATTTGCAAAAACAGATAACACCGTTTTGTTTTTTTTTATCATGTTTTTATTATGTTTTATTTAGTGAGTTTTTATTTTTTAACTAAATCAAAAGAAACCAAATGCAGTTTCAGCTTAATTGGAATGCACAATGAAAATGAATTTTTTTTTTTTTTTTTTATGGTTAAAAAATGAGTTGTCTTAACTGAGCAAATTAACTTAATTAAAAACTTAACTTAAAATAATTTTATATACAGTACTCACATTTTGTGGTAAAGGGGTCATATAATGCCATTTCAAGTTTGTCTTTCTCTTTAGACTGTGTCAGACTGTTAGTGAATAGATAAGATCACTAAAGCATCAAAACCAAAGACATATTCTTTTATAAAAGTTAGGATTTGTCCACACCCTCCCAAAACAGCTTGTTTAAACACGCCCACACTTTTCTTAGTCACAGAGTGGGTTTATTTTTAAACACCGCCCTAAGAATCACGAATGCAGACATGTTGTTATGTTTATGTGGCGTGATTCAGTGTGACGCGTAAAAAGACCGTATACATCATGATAATCAATAATTATGTCTTCACTGGATGCAACAAACGCCTTGTTTGTATGGTGTTTTATTGTTTTGGTGCCATGTCGCACGTTATGGTAAAGGGCGTAACATTTCCTTCAAATGCTTGCGGCATCCGGTCAATCACATCGCACTCGATAGCTGATCAATCAGAGCACTCCTTGCTTTTTTTTTTAGAACAATGAGCTTTGTACAAGTCGACACGGATGTACACTATGCAGAAAATAATTTGGTTTTTGAACCTTAAACAGCATAAACACATTGCATAACATACAAAACAACAGAACAAAAGAACAAAATAATCTTTTTAGCAACATCATACCTGTATGACCCCTTTAACCACAGGTGTCAATAGACTAGAAGAAATGTAGAAATGTTGTCATTTCAGTTTACTTCTTTTTTTACACAATTTAACTTCACGATGTGATTCTTTTATGCTTTATTACGCAATTATTTTGAACTTTTTTGTCCGCTTTTCAGTTGGGAGGGTGTCTCATTACACTAGTAAAGTGCTTCACACATGCTGTTTCATGGAAAATTGAAATAATCAGTGTTTGTATTATGTTAATAGTGTTTCCTCAGGTAGCCTACATACGCAGTAGAGAGTCAGGAAGGTGTCTCTTTGCGACCATAAAAGATGTTTTTGTAATTTTCCCAGCTTGAGTCGTATCTGGCTCACAGCAGTGCAACCTTGACAAATCCGGCACTGCTTTATGATTCGCTCAGCACTTTTTTTTTTTTACCCCATATCTCCCAGATCCTCTGCTAAGTTGTTGTAGTCTCAGATTTTTGAGCCTCTTGAATGCCCTCCTGTGAGCTAATGGCTTCTAGACTTTCTTTAAGTGCTCACCAGTAAGCCTGCGCCAGACCTTGAGGGCTTTTTTCAGGAAAATAGTGTGAGCCGTTTTTGTTTACTGTGGTGAACTCTGTCAAATGAATGAGACTCAATTGCATACCGTGTACCTGCAAATCGAGCATCGCACTAGCAATTAATGCTATTAGAGCGAGCATGCTCTTGTCAGATTCAATTTCAATGCCTCGGTGGGTTTTTCTGCCCTAATGCGTTGGGTGTACAGAGTTTTGTCATTGCGAATATGCTCCACAGATGGCCACATATAGGTACAATTACTATATTCGTTATTAAATTGGCTGCTTTTTGACCTCACTAGTTCCTTGCAATTTGATTCAAAACAAGATGGTTCGTGCTTAGAGGTATATAGTTCAGCTTTTAATACTTTTGTTCTCTTTGTGAGTTTAGATCCTTTCAATTTCCTTGAAACATGTATTTTTCCTGTGCAGACATCCATCCATCTTGTTAAATGTTTGAATTATTTCTTCATGTTACCAGACCAGAAAAAACCCAAGGTCATTTCTCTTTTCATTCTCTGTCTTCAGGCGATGGCGCAGAGGGTCTTTAGGCGAAGATACTTCAAAGCTTTTGTTAGTGGCTTCCTTGTAGCCGTTCCTGTGACGGTGACTGTTTTAGACCGTCTTGCCTATGTGGCACGTGTGGAAGGTGCCTCGATGCAGGTGGGATGTCCTTTATACAATTTATCAAACTTAGTAATGTTGTTTTAATGTTTAGTCTAGTTTTGCTGAAAGTTAGCAAAAATGTGCATTTGTCTTTAAATAGCACAAGTTGGACCTGTGGCACAGTGGTTCACGCTCATATGGTTGAGGCTATCCTTTCTAATATTTATCTCACTATATATATTTGTATATGTGTGTGTATGTGTGTATATATATATATATATATATATATATATATATTAGGGCCGGGACTTTAACGCGTTAATTTCGATTAATTAATTACACAAAAATAATGCTTACAAATTTTTTAAGGCATTTTAATTGCACGTATTTTTGCTCGGCGGAACGTTTCTCACTGGATGAGTTTCGGCGGGCCGATTATACTGGAGCACCACCTAGCGTTTCTAATGTTCTGAATGTACTTGAAAGTAGGGATGAACCGATCCAGATCGGCCGATATGTTTGCGCGTTTTGTCAATAAAGCCGGTCATGTGATCAGCGGTAAATGCCATCAGGTGCGTGATTTGACATTGAGCCGTATACACTACACACAGCCGTAGTTCACTGACGAGCTGATAATGAACATGGCTTTGTGCAGCTCATCAGTGAACAACAGCTGTATGTAGTATATACGGCTTAATTAGAAATCAATATTGGTCTGTTGGACTTGGTTGAACAAAAATAAACAATATTTTGTTGCTTAAGCTTCTGTATTCAGTCATTAGTCAATGGTATACTAAAAATCCATATAAAAAAAAAAACGTACTTCTCACTGTTCTCAGGTCAAATATTTATATGCTATTAAATTCGATTAATTTAGATTAATTAATTACAAAGCCTCTAATTAATTAAATTCATTTTTTTAATCTATTAATTAATATCTTTAATCAATTAATTTAATATATATATATATATATATAAACACACATATATATATGTGTGTGTAATCTTTTGGAATTTCGGGTTATATCTTGATATTGTCTTTTTTATTTTATTATAAATAAGAACAATAATACTTTTAAACATTTATTATGTTTTACTGAAAATTAAGAGTGATGATGCAAAGAAAATTTGATAATTGACTCACAAAGACAGAAAGCTTGAACTAAACCACTACATGATACTATGGAAAATATCGTGAAAGTACACTGTAATAAAAGTCGGTAAAAATAGGGCACAATGTTCTGTATTTATTTAAAGGAATTTTTCACATTTATTTATTTTTTACAGGTGTTTTACTCATATTTTGAACATTGCGTTGTGTTAGCGGAAATGTCCATTGTCAGTGCGTTTTTGCTATTTTACAGATTTATTTCATACAGCGTACTTTAGTGGCAGCTAATAAAACGCCTTAAATTCACTATATTCACATGTTACTTGATTTTTGTATTACCATCAAAATAGCTGCAAATGCATGGTAAATGTTCAATTTACTAATTTCCAGCCTTATATAATAGAAGCGGAGATTTTTATCTCAACAAGCTGTTCATTTTAAATATTAATAACATTTTACTTACGTTAGGACATCGCATTAAGGCTTAATCAAGCTAAGTGTGCTAAACATTGCACTAATAGCACTAAAACCATGGTGAAAGGCACCTCTAATAATGAGAGAAAACTGTCTGAAAACACCATGCTCATTTCCTCGCCAAACAGAGGTAATGGTTCATTATGTACCTAATGAACACTAACTAACCAAAATGATGTTGTTGTTTTCCTATTGGAGTCCAGTTTTCTGTCTTGGCTTAAAGTGTTATATATTTGCTAATGGCTTTTCCCGGTTCATCCACGGCCTTTGAATCCAAATAAGTCACTCCATGGACAATGCTGAAAGCTGACGCTACTGCAGAATGAGAAAATGTGTCTGAATAAAAAAGATAGAGCGCCCAGCTGTGACAGATAAATTCTCTAGGCGGGAACGCTCGTCGGGATATTTATTTTAGAAGGACAGATAAGAGATATTTCTGTCAATTATCTCAGCAAGCGTGAAATGGCTCATCGAGATCTTCCTTAATGATTCATTGGAGGCCCGTGCATCAAGTCAGTCAACGACTTGCATGCTTGAGAAGGTTCGTCACACACAAGTTGTTTGATATACCACCAAAAAAGAGCTAAGAGAAAAACAAATAGTCAAAAAAAATTCAGTTTTGAAGTTAACTTGTAGACGTTATTTTTACCCTTAGGATGTCGTCAGTCGAAAGGCTCAATGAAGAACAGAGGCTCTTTTCCAGAACAGAATTAAAGCAAAGTTGCTGAGTTTATTCTTGGAGTTGGCTTAGTAGTTTGGGAAGTTTGTGTGGTATGGAGGAGTGAAGCAATAAATCACAGACCAAAAAGAAAAACTGATAAAACTGAAAGTCTTCTCTAACTTTTCCAGAGTCTAGAATTTCTGACTCATGTGGTTTGAATCTTTCCCAGCCGTTTTTAAACCCAGATGGAGAGTCGTCACCTGATGTCGTGCTGCTCAACCGCTGGAGTGTGAGGAACTACCAAGTACACCGAGGGGACATTGTGTCGGTTCTGTGAGTAGCCGCGTTTAAGTCGCATTTTTGCTGTGGGCGGAGCCGCAACACTGTAGAAACACTTTTTTGTGTGTATATTGTATTACGTGTAGTTGTGGTGTGGTGTAAAGTAGGGGTGCTTTACAGTTAGCGATGCATATCGGTTACCAGTCAATATTAGGTTATTTATTTATTTATTTATTGGTATTGTCACGGAAGGAGCCAACGACACGACACAGTGGGTGTGGCTACAGCCTCGGAGAGGCGATTTTTATTAAATAAAAAGTACAAAACAAAGTGTCCAACAGAGAAAAAAGGTGTCCAACAGAAAGGGGAACTGGTGTCCTCGTTGTGCTTCTGGCGTGCGGTGAGGGTCAGGCAGTGAAACGGGGATAGGGTTCCGGGAAGGGGCGGAATCAGGCAGTTCCAGCTTCTCGCATTGCGGCGGCTCGCCCCTCTCACGGCCATTGTCATGGCGGCTCCGGCACCTCTTGCACCTCTCGTGGCTCACACTTGGATCAGCTCGCTTTCTGGACGGCCGCTCCTCCTGCGTCAGCGACGCATTCCTCCGCTGCCTCCTCGCCACAGTATTAAATGATGTGACCATCTTCTAATATACTTAAAGTCTTTAAGTCTAGACATCTTTAAAAACAAAAATGCCAAAAGTCACTTGTACCATTTAAAATGACTGATTTTAGTTTCAGTTTATTTAGATGAAATAGCTTATATTTGTTATATATTATATATTGTTGTTTAACGGCTATTGGCGATGACAATGATTATCGGTTTAGCAATATCAGCTTAAATTTTAAAATCGGTGCACATTTAGAAACTTTTTATTATTAATTAATCAGGGATTTTGTAGTTTAATTTAAATAGTTTCAATCTTTACATTAGATTAATTCTATTTTTTCTTTAATATTCCCCTTTAATGATGCTAATACTCTAATACATAAAAAAATATATATATATTATAATCATAATAATAATTTAAAAAGTAATATTTACAAAATCTTTTCGTATTGCACTTTATTGTATATATGTTACTTAGTTATTAATAATTTAATCAAAAAACTGACTATAATCTTCAGCCTTCTCAACATAAAAGCCTAAATTATCGGTTATCGGCTTTACCTTCAAAATAATTAAAGACTTGTGTCGACTGAAATTTTGATGCCGTTCTAGCATAAATCTATATTTTTGTACATCAGCTCTGGCAAAATCCTCAAAAAAAAAAAATTTGAAGGATATGTGACAGAACATTACGTTGATGTCAAACGGTTGAGCCTACAGATCTCTGCTGTTTCACAGACGTCATACTGAATCCTCAACGTTCACTCTGGTTTTCAAATCCTTGGGGAAAAACAGCACATTCGTTCTGAAAATTGCCACTAAGATGCTCTCCACCCAGATAAAGACATCTGTAGCGTTCAAAATGGCTAATTGGACCATTTTGGTCCCCTTCTAATCTGCCACAGATCTCCTTGACCCTAAACCCAGCTGCCCTGAGTACACTAACTCAAGTGGAATCCTCCTCGGGATAATGAGCCCACTCTGTTTTAAGGGTTACTGTCATCGTGAGTAATTGGTATGGACGCAATCGTCTGATACACTTTAATGTGGTGCTCAACACCAAGAGCCTTTTGACACATGCCCTGCGGAAGGCTATCATCTAAACTTTGGTTAGGCAACTTCTCTTCGCTTTTATGTATTTCTCTGTATTTTGAAGCACCAGGGGGAAAGAAAGCGTTTATTTCATCCAACTTCTCGATCAAACACACATCCTGCTGTGCTCTTTGGCTGTGTATGTTTGATAGACCAGTATATGGGCTCAGCGCCGTTAGCTGTTCAAATAAGGTTTTGATATTGTGAAACTGAGGGACTTGTGTATGATTAAAATGCGGCCACAGGATGTTTATCACACTTAAGACATTACTCTGTTGGCCAGGATCCTGATCAGAGAGTTTAACATGAATTAATAGCATAGAAACCTTCAAAGAATTCATTAACAAGTTACTACATTATTAAATTCAAAGGAATCCCTGTTATTTTTGCGCCAGTGCTGAATGAAGCGAAATATAATGACTGTTCTCAAGAAGGTTTTCAGAGCACTGCCTCTGTCTGTCATTGGTCAGCCAAACCAAAGACTTCGCCCTTATTGGCTGTTGCTATGCCAGTCTGGGCAGAATTCTGAAACCAACAGAGTAGTGTTTTACTAGCTTGTTTGTAGTTTTTCAACTAGAGTGGCATTAAGGTTCTTTCTTTACGCACAATTGATTTACTTTTTATTTAGTTCCTTCTATTGGGAACAGTGTTAAGGCAGATTCACTCTATCATTACCCAAAGATGGCACTCTTCCCCTGCTGGGAATTCGCTGCGCTGGGAACATGCTGTTCATCAAGAGAAAAACTAGCAACGCATGCTAACACTCCTGACTTTGATTGTTTAGGATTGCTTTATACACTTTGCAATGTGATGTGTTGACAAGATTTTGTATGAGCCAGCAAATTAAGCTTGCATTCATTGTTATTATTATTAATATGGTTCTGTATTTTATATTTTTATAAATAGTTTAACTAAAAATGAAAATTCTGTCATTACTAGGTAAACTGGCACAGATCAGGCATTTCTGCATGCAGTTGAATCTGAATGCGTTTGTGTAGTTGCAAGAGTTTTGTTTACCTCTGGCTGTTTGGATCAAAAGCAGCTATACAGTAATTGGGACTCATTTCGAACGTTGTCTGAGGAGATCTCTGTGCCCACAGAGTAATATCTTATTTAGAGAACATTCCTCGTGTTCAGACAGCAGTCGGTGGGGAAGAGGTTCTGTCCGGGTGTTTTACTGTATGCGCACAGAAAACATTTTGTCATGCTTTCAATGTAAGCAGGGACAAAACTTGACGGTTTTATGATTTGGCATTTAGAGCAATCTGAAAACTAGTTCTTTCACAGCATTACTTGGTCAGAAGTCACGTCTGTGAGATTTAGAGAGCCAAAACATGATTTTCTTTTGAAAATTTCCAAACATTAAAAAAAAAAAAAATAACCACAGGTTGCGCCAAAAATAAGAGAAGTTGATTTGACTAGAAGCATTGATAGAGGTCAAAGAGCAGATAAATGTCCATTGATTCACAGCATGCCTGTCAATTTTTCCACTCTTTTCCGAACTGCTTTGAAGTGCGCTGGGCAGAAAATAGGATCTCATCGGGGCTGGATTGGGTTGAGAGTAATTAGCCATGTACATGGAAACCAGTTCAGCTCAAGCGTCCTCAGAGAGGTTTCGTGGAGCCCAACTCGCATTCGGGGAAATTTTGCATTCAGCTCAGGCTTTGAGGTGAACCAAGGCTTCTGTGCTTTTAGTAGCAGTATGTTTCTGCTTTCATAGACAACCTGCTCAGGTGTTAATGTGTGGCCACAAACATATGATGGTGGCAGACTCTGTGTAGGTGGGTCTAGAAACCAGTTTTGTTTTTTAGGTTGGAAAAAAAAAATGCATGTGAAAAACCTTTAAAAATGACAGAAAAGACACTGAGGATGGTTGGGGGCGGTTGACAGAACTGCCACACACTAAATCGGACCAGTGCTGCATTTATCCTTGCATAATTACATTTTATTACATAATTACAAATGTTATTGTATTATTATTATTAATAATAACCATGGGTTTGATAAAAAACCAATGATAAAATATTTAAATGAACACAGAAAAGTTATCATGGGTACTAATAATTTATAATAATATATCATGTTTTATTAATAGTAGTAATAATAGTAATAGTACTATTATTGATTATTAATTATATTATTATTATTTACAATAAAAAGAAGAAGAAAAACTGGAACAATGGTACAAATCTTGAAATTGTTCTATGTGTAACTATATATATGCTGCCTCTTTGGATACAGAATAATAATTAATAATTATATAATCATTAATTATTATTATTATTATGATAAAGCATAATTCATATGATAATAATAATTATTAATAATAATAATTCATAATAATAAAAACTGGAAAGGCTAACACGTTTTAAATAAGTTTATGCTACCTCTTTGGCAAGTGAATAATAATGATGAATAATTACAAATAATTAGAATAATTATTGTTGTTGTTGTTAAGGAAATTGGAAAATTTGTGAAAAAGTGTTAATATTATTTTTGTGTAAATATGTTTAATTAAAATATTAATAAAACTAATAACTTTTTCCCATTAATAATAAAAATTTTATTAAAGTTGTTAAAAATGTATGAAATTATTATTATTAATGCTGTTACTATATATTTATGTATTAATGGTAAAATAGTAATAGTAACATCCTATTATAGCAACTTAAAGTTTTAAAATAATAAACTTTCATGTGTTAGTAATAAAAACAATACAAATAATCATTTTAAATGTACCGAAAAATGTATTTTGCTTTCAGTTTTGTCCAGTTTAACCAGCAAAAAACAAGATTATTACCATATTTTTTTTCTCCCAGATGATACCTGTTTTCCTGAACAGTAGCAGAAATGTGGTTCGTGGAGCTATATGCAATATTACATTTATAGATAATATGATTTTGTCCTGATGGCCACTTCACAAGTCGTCAGTATTGTTCTCAGCATGAGGTTTAATATCATTCTTGTGCGGTGTGTATTGTCAGCCTAGAGATGCTTGGTTTCTGTGGCATGAAGATTGGTATCACTTATTGGCCTCCAGTTTTTTGATGCCTTAATTGTGTTTAAAATTGAACTGGAAATTAGGTGCTGGGCGTCCGGCCAGAGGAGAACTGGACCCAACTAAGCCTGGTCATCCCAAGGTTTTTTCCCCATTCTCTCATGGATGGGGTTTTGGTTCCTTGCCGCTGTCGCCTCTGGCTTGCTTAGTTGGGGACACCTGATTTCCAGTGATTACCGTCGTCTTGACTACAGAGTCGTCTCTACATTTTAAAAATAAATTGTTTAATTGTTGTCATTTGCACATTACCATCACTCTGTTCTTTTACATGATAATATTAAAATTAAATATTTAAGTATTTAGAAAGTTGATCATGGTAATTGTAATTTTTAATCTTTTAGTCTGAACCGCAAGATGAAACTTCCCCTTTTGGCCAGAAAATAAAATTATCAGTGGAGGAATCATTCACAGATGTTTAATTTGCAGAAGCTGGAGGCAAGCGCTCTCTATTCATCCGGGGATCTCTGAAACTCATTTTCTCCTCCGAACAGCCTCACCAATTAAATCTGAGGTCAACCGTCCATCATCCTTAGCAGGGAAAGCTTTGGCTACACTTGTAAAATATGGCTTATTCCATTTGTTAGTTGTGTGTTCTGATTGGATACTTCTCTTTGTCTGTTGAATCTGCAATGCAAGTCAACCTCTAGCAGTTTAAAAAAAATGCTCTTCCAGGTTCACCTCACTGGAAGCATCTGTCTCCATGAATGTGCCTTGAGCACTTTCTGAGCTTTCATCTCTGTCAGTGTAGAAAGAAAATCTTGTGACTTTACTGCATGTCACTGTCTCTGTCAACATTTCATTTGATTTAGTTTAGTTTCGTTTTATAATTCCTTGACATGTTCAGGACATAGTAAAGCTGGAAGATCTGGATGTAGCAGATTTCAAAAGGTATCGAACATTTGCAATATATATACTGTATATATATATACATACATACAGTGGGTACAGAAAGTTACATTTTTCACTCTTTGTTATGGGATGACCAGAGCCCTTCCTAGAGCTGGCCGTCCGGCTAAACTGAGCTATCGGGGGAGAATAGACTTGGTTAGGGAAGTAAAGAAGAACCCAAGATCACTGTGGCTGAGCTCCAGAGATGCACTCGGGAGATGGGAGAAAGTTGTAGAAAGTCAACCATCACTGCAGCCCTCCACCAGTCGGGGCTTTATGGCAGAGTGGCCCGACAGAAGCATCTCCTTAGCGCAAGACACATGAAAAAACACCTAAAGGACTCCAAGATGCTGAGGAATAAGATTCTCCGGTCTGATGAGACCAAGGCCTTAATTCTAAGCGGTATGTGTGGAGAAAACCGGGCACTGCTCATCACCGGTCCAATACAGTCTCAACAGTGAAGCATGGTGGTGGCAGAATCATGCTGTGGGGACAGGAGGACTGGTGTAATTGAGGGAAAGTTGAATGCGGCCAAGTACAGGGATATCCTGGACCAAAACCTTCTCCAGAGTGCTCAGGACCTCAGACTGGGCCCAACAAGACAATGAACCTAAGCACACAGCTAAAATAACGAAGGAGTGACTTCACAACAACTCTGTGACTGTTCTTGAATGTCCAGAGCCCTGACCTAGTTGAGCATATCAAAAGGGTTCTTCTACTAAATACTGAGGAAAGGGTCTGAATACTTAGGGCCGTATGATATTTCAGTTTTTTCTTTTTTAATCTGCAAAAATATCAACAATTCTGTGTTTTTCTGTCAATATGGGGTGCTGTGTGTACATTGAGAATTTTTTTTTACTTAAATTATTTTATTATTACGGCTTCATTTATTAAATTATGTAAAATTGTTAATAAATAAAAATGTAGTTGAAGGTATTTTTGTGTAATAAAATTAGTTATAATAAAATTTGTTGTAGTTTGTTTTTATATATTTATTTAATTTTTACAATTCTGTTTAGTATTTATTTTGATATTTACGTTTTGCATAATTTATATCTGGATTTTAATAATTTTAGTTTTCAGTTTTTATATTATTATTTATTATTTTTCTTTGTTTTGGCAATATTTTTTTTTGTTAATATTGATTATTTTATTAGATCTTTAAGGATTAGTTAGATTAAAATGTAATTTTGAGCAATAAAAATGAATAAAAAAAGTAGTAAAAAAGTTATTTATTGATTACAATTTTTATTTTATTTAGTATTTTTCTTTATTTTGATAAATTAAGTTTTCTGTAATATATATTTTATATCTGGATTTTAATAGTTTAGATTAAAATGGTAACTTTTACGTTTTCAATTCAGTTTTATACAAATAACATTTTCTATTTTATTTATATTTATATTTTATATAATAATTTAGATTAAATGTAATTTTGAGTAACAAAAATGATAGGCCTGCAGTATTTATTGTTTGCGTACTTATTATATTTTGTATTTTTACTTTATTTTGATATTTATGTTTTAATTCAAATGAATTATTTTATGTAATTAAATTAATTTTGATTAATAAAAATTGTATTATCACATTTTTATGTAGGTTATTTTTGTTCTATTTTATTATTGTGAGTCAAAATCCACCCAATGTTTTAATTCGACTGACTTTTCTGGTGTAATTATCTATGTGTTGCTGTGGAGACGCTCCACCTCTGCAGCTGTTTTTACATCTGAGAGCTTCTCTTAACAATATAGAGACTTCTGCAGTGCCCTATTTAATTTGATTTATTATATAATTTTTAATCTCAACCGAAAACTACATTAGCCACACTCATGTAAATATATCTGTAGTTGCAAACATAACTGTTAGTGGTCTGTCATCATGCCTTGTGGATATTTAGTCTGTGATTGGAGCAGATATCTCTTTCTGGACAAACATTAAAGAGGCTTCCCTGGCATTCATCGCCAATAGCATGTGTCCTCTAAAATGAATTAGCGCTGGCATTGTATGTTCCCCTCGTCTCCTGCATGAACTGTGCTCTGCCCACATCAGTGGGAGCTGTTAGTTTCTTGACATATTCAGGACATAATAAAGCTGCAAGATCTGGATGTAGCAGATGTCAAGGGGTATCGGACAGCTCACTTACTCTTAATACCATTTTTCCTTGCTTTTTTGATACAAATACATTACATTTATATTATTATATATTACATATGTTATTGTTTTATATTTTACATTTGTATTAAATTGTTTTATATTATATTGTATACTACACAAAATTTGCTTTAACATTTTTTTTTTATAAATATATAATAAATACAGTAAAAATAAGTCCTATTTAGTAATCGAATATACTTTTTATTAATGACATTAAGATGAAAATATATTTGAATTTCATTTTAATTAAAGAATTAAAATGTTCATACATTTTTATTACATTTAAGTGTTTTTATTTACTTTGATATTTAAGTTAGCTTAATATTTATTTTAATTTAGAATTTAATAATTAAAGTTAAAATAAAACAGCGAAATACTGTTATTCTATTTGGCTACTAGTTTGTCTTAATTTTGATATTTAAGTTTAAATTTTTATTTTTAAGTATCAAATTAATTATAATAAATAATTAAATTGAATAAAACAGTTCATTTTTTTAGATTTAAGTTTTTTTTCTATTTTTTTATTTTGATATTTAAGTTTATCTTAATATGTATTCTTATTATTAAATCAAATTAAAGTGACAATAGTTGTAATTTTAATTAATTGTGTTGAATAAAATTGTTTAGTTTTTATATACAGGAAAAAAACTTTTTATTCTATTTAGTGTTTTTATTTATTTTGTTCTTTATTAATTTAATTTATTAATCTTTATATCAAAATTGTAATTAAATTAAATAAAGTGTTCAATTTTTATGAAATTAGAAAAATACGTTTCTTTCAAATTTGATTATAACTTAATATTTATTCCCATTAGATTTGTAATAATCTAATTTGATTAAAATGTCAGTGTAATTTTAACTAGTGCTGACAGATGATTAATTACATCTATAATAAATAAATAAATATATATGTATATTTAATATATAAACAATTTTTAAAAAATGTGTGTGTGTTATTTATGCATACATAATAAATCTAAATTAATTTAATTACAATTAATTGTTTCATAACACTAATTTTAATAATAGAAACTATACATACTAATTACATTTAATTACACTTCAGTTTCTATATAGATTGGGAAAAAAAATCAATTCTATTTAGGTTTTTTTCTTTCATTTATTTTAATATATATATTCTTATTAGATTTGTAATAATCCAATTTGGATTAAAATTTACATAAATGTACAGTATTTGAATCTAAATTAAATAGAATTGTTCAAATTTTTGAATAGCTTTTTTAAAACTTTTTTTAGGCTGCACAAAACATACATCCTGGGTTATTTTCAGATTCGTTCTGCTCTCAAAGCCGGGCGGAATAAGCGCGAGCCGCTGCCGAGTAAGTGCTCTGGTGAAAGAGTCGCGCGAGTCACGTTTGCTTCGGAGCATAAACCGCTATGTCATCACAATGCAGCGCAGCTGTCACCATGGCAGCAACATATTTCTGTCCCTCAGCAGTTGGAGAAGACTCATTACAGTCCGGTCACAACCATTCACTCGGCTCCAGCCGTTTGCGCTCCTCTGCTCACCTACTGTTCACTTTATTATCAGTATCAGGAGTGTTACAATTCATTTCCCCAATGGCGGCTGGTATTAAATTCCCTGTCACACTCGGGAGGTCAGCGCTTCAGAGGAGCCATGCTAATGAGCGCGAGGGAGCCGCGAGCCGGCCGTGGCAGATTAAGACAACGTGTCAACATGCTAATCTTCTAATAAGAAAGATATTCTTTAGGGGAATTACCGGCTGCTCTTAGACGGCCACAATAGAGGTTAAGGCCGAGAGATAGCGGGGATTTTAATGAATTCCCAAATTCATTTCCGCGCTTTTCAGACCTTTTGGTTTGGAAAATTTGGGTCGTTTAGAGACAATTCATATTTTCATAAGCTCTGAGATTAATACAGAGGAAGAAGAACGGGGGCTGTCCAGTGTGACACAATGTGACCCTCGCCCCGTCTCACAATCAGTCATCATGCTTTTTTTTTTTTTTAGTAAAAAAACATTTTAGTTAAGGATAGTGTAGATCTGACTGAAAGCGAAGCGGGATGGAGATGAGGGTCAGGATCGGGAAAGGTCCTCAAGCTGGGATTCAAACTCGGGACATTGTGATGTGATACTAATAACAATCAGTTAAAAATACTTATTCTTAAAAATACTAATTAATATTTACAATAGATTTACTGTCGTAACACTAAATATACCCAATTAATACATTATTATTAAAGACTTGTTTTTCACAAAAGATAGAAATAACTGACTTAAAACCATGTTTTGTTGGTGAAAATACTAGTGGCCTAAGACTTTGGCACAGTACTGTACATTCTACTGACTATAAGTAACTTTGCAAGTGCATTTGCATGAAACTTAACTTAGTCTTTAACTCTACCAATCTACTAGCCTGGCTTCTGCGACTATAAAGTTCATAGGAGCTTAGAGCCTGTCCACACGGAGACGCGTTTCGCTGTATACGTATACATTTTTTATCGTATTGGCTTAACCTGCGTCCATCAGATGCCTCTGTATACTACGGGACGAATCTACCACCAATCAGAACACTCATTCCGATGACGTATGTGTAGCGACGGAACCTGAAGCCACCGTAACCAATTGTAGCTAGCTTCAATAAAGCAGTAGGAAAATGTCTTTACTTACTTTAGTTACTTCTGCTCCGTCGTGAAAATTTCTCAAAACAGCTGCAACAGCAGAGTCGAACGATTGTTGGGGGGAGCTCATTTCTTATTGATTCCCATGTTGTGTGACACCAGTTCCCTTTAGATTTTTTTGGACACTTTTTCCCATCAGACACTTTATTGTTTAATTATTTATTCGATAAAAGCCTCTCCAAAACCTGACGCCACTCACACTGTGTCTGTCATTGGCTCCTCCCGTTACAATATACTTATATATATCATATATTATATTTTTTCTAATGCATTTAAAATATTTGAGTTTTTATCTCTCTCTCTTTCTCATGGTTGTGGAGACAGTGAAAATATTGATAGACTGTAGGTATAAAATGACATTTTGGTCTATTGGCTTGACTGAACCAGCAGAAAAGTATCGGACCCTGAAGAAAGACTTTGCTCACTGGTGTAGTTTGAAACATTTTTGTTCATTTTGACCTTCATAAGGCATTCAGCTTCTAAGCAAAAAAGTGTTAATCTCAGAAGTCCAGCCATTGAGTGCTTGCCATTGAGTCTTTCTTGTGCATCAGCAGCCTTTCTATCTGTGTGAGTTTGCACCCTCTTCTTCTGTCATTACCTCACAGCTATCTCAGAAAAAAAAAACACTTCCTACCCAGAGACTCGGATAAAGATTGATGTTTCTTTTACTCCCAAAGACATTTTTCTCTGCTCTCAAATATAGCTTAGAGCCTTTTTCCAGTCCTGCCCTGACTGAAACGACCGTGTGTGAGAGAGAAATGAACTATACAACTCTCAATCCGAGAGTTGAATGCAGAATGCTCTCCTGTCATCTAGACCCAGATATTTATAAAGCATTATTAGCCGACACTCACCTGTGGGCTCTGGCTTTCTTTATGTCTATAGTGGCTAATGCCAGAGGCAGGTGTCATTTCTGGGCACCGGTGATTCTCCATGCTAAAGACGTGTTGTGTCAGCGGCTCGTGGCGCTCAGGCTGTTGTTTGCAGTGCTGAAGATCCCCATGGAAACAAATGAAGCCACAGAATCCACCTGCTCTATTATGCAATAATGACCGGAATCCAATCCACAAGTGCTGCAGAACATTTAGCCAACTTGCCGTCCTAATTTGGATGCCTGAAGCGGTGACAATGGCCCCCCAGGTTGAGTTAACCCATTTCCATATTCAGCTCAAGTCTGGGAGTAGAGGCAAAATTTGGAAAGTTAAATGAGGGATCATGCATTTTTAGCAGACATGATGATTTCCATCATAGTCCTTATGACAGTGGGCTCCAAAAATGTGTTGTGCAGATGCCATATAAATAAATGTTTTTTTCTGTGCATTGACATGTGGCCCTGAACCAGAAAACCACTCTTAAGTCACCGTATTTGGACACAGAAAAAAAAATAATAATTCAATTTGTGGGTGAAACTCACATGTTATTGTTCACAATTACGTCTTTAAAAAAAAGGCAGAAGTAAATAAATAAAATAAACCAGGTGTTAAAATATATAAAATAAAGTCACCTTGATTCACATAGCACTTTATACAATAGTAACCGTGTCAACGCAGCTTTACAGAGTCAAACAGCAAAATAGTTAGGCGTGAGGACATTAACAAGTCGTTTTTCCAGTTAAAATCAGTTCATTGATGATTTAGTGTTGACATCATGCAGTTTAGCTCTTTTCCTAAAACGTCTGTGCAATCACTCAAGCGTTCCCAGATAAGCAAGGCAAAGGTGACAGTGGCAGGGACAAGGGGCAGTTCTTCTCTGGCCAGATGAAACCAGTACGGTGTGGTTTAATTCCAGGCTGAAGCACAGGTCAGACTGAGCACAGGACTTGTCTGGTTCTTGTGGTCTTCAGAAGCGATCTGTCTCTGGAGCTCTTCTAGCTGACATGGTCTCCGCTGACATTCAGGGCAGTAGAGGTCATCTCTAGGTGCTGATCCACCATCTGATCTGCATACAGACTGGATCTGGGTGGCTACATTCACCTCGGAATAAGAAGGAAACAGACTTAAATTAGCATAGATGCCCCTGTTCAAACGGTTGTATCTTGGTCAAATATTATCCTATACCAACAAACCATGGATCAATGTGAAGATTACTAAATTCAGCTTTCAGATGATGTGTAAATCTAAATGTAAAAAATTTGATGCAGCACTCTAGTCTATCTTGCTGAAATTTCATTGCAGCAGCTCAATGGTACTCAGTACTTTGTATTTCCTCACGTGTGTGTGTGTGTGTGTGTGTGTGTGTGTGTGTACTGTATGTGTGCAAGATTCCACCTCAAATCTTTCAGTGAAAACTGAATCGATAGAGCTGTGCTCCACACGTGATGTTTGGACTTTCTAATGTATCATTAGTGTTGTATTTGTCAGGCATGAGTGCATTTATACTCTCTTCATTCAGCCGTGTGAATCTCGTTGTTGCCGGGGGTAACCTGTTGAGGGAAGGTCTGTACCGCAATGTGTGTCTTGATTTCTAGTCAATATGCAAAACGTATTTAATGGTGGGTAATTTATTTATTGCCCTTTTTCTTCTGCTGGGACTCCTTGTCTTCATTGGCAATGGAATTATCTCAAATGGTTATTACTTTGCATGCATTGAATTTAATTAGTGCATTATCTTTGTGGACAGAATGTCTCTAAATTGCGTTTTAGGAGAAATTAAAGTTGCTCACTGCCTCGGTTTCTTGTTTTTGGAGTGAAAAGCTAATGCTCGGGCATCTCTGCTGCGTTACCACTTTTTCGACGCGCTGAAAGATTTGATGAGGGCTGAATTTCTCCTCCTCTTTGTTTGATGTAGGTTATACAGTATAAGTGGTATGTAACGTTTTTAAAATGGAATATGAGCTTTAACAGTGCATCTGTATCCATCATCTGCTGGGTTTCCATTAGCCTTCAAATTGAGCAAATAAAAATATGCCCTGATGGAATGACGTCAGTGATTCCACCAACAAAAGACGTCAACTCCCATGTATCACCAAAAAGTTTTTACGCTTGCGTGAGGTGGTTTTTCAATTTGCAATTCGCAAAATAAATACATTGCAATGTATTTCAATGGAAATGTAAAATTCACATGATCATTCTTTAAAGTGCCCCTATTACGGGTTCATAGAGTCAACAACAGGTTGATATGCATGCAAGGTCAAAAACAATTTCATTGCATTTATTTTTACCTCACTTGCTCAACGACTCCCAAACAATTCACTCAACGATTCATTTTTCCAAATCCCTCCTTTGAGTGATAATAATCTGCAGAGTTTGATCTAACTGGTCTCATTTTTATTTCATCAACGCCTTATTTACACTGCATTATGGCGCCGACAAATTGTATTTGACTGACAAAATGCATTCTGAAGCTGCAAACTTTGTGCTCTCTGGCTATATTTCCACTTAATGTTGCAATTATTGTATATGTTTATTGTATATATTGTGACCACAAAGACTCTTCACATGTTTACATCTGCCAATGTCTGTATACAGAGTGTACATAAACTGTATAAATACAGAAACAGAGATAGATTGTATCATCCCACATATACATACAGTGGATTGATTAGGATAACTGTTATGTGCACCAAACGTACATTGCTGTAGGAGTATAAAACTATCAGATTGGGACTCGGTATGGGCAGATACTCAATATTCAGTGACTCGGATCGGATCGAGACATCCCTAACATAAACCTCGGTCGCCATGAAGTCTCCATGACATCACAAGAGGAATGAATTATGTTTTAATCACTTAACATTAGTTAGTTGAAATGTCATAATTTTGCTATATTTTTAAAGGGTTTTTTGGATACTAAATTGGATAGCCATTATATAATGTAAAACATATTCTTTTATACACATTTTCAATTATTTATATTTAAAATGGTTCAATTAAAAGTAGAAATTATGTAACATTTTAAAATGAATTTTAATTATTTATAAAATAAAATAATACAATATTATTTATATTAAGTAATAGTTTGGATGACTGACAGATGTCAACTCTGTGAAACTGATAAATAATACATTTCATCCTAAAATGTTTATAATTTGATGCATCTGAAAAGTCAAAATGTATCTCTAACAAATTTCAGTGTCCATATTTTTTTTACATTGAATAATATATAATATAATATAATATAATATAATATATTTATATATATAATACAAATATGATATATTTTATATTACCTACAAAATAAATCACAACATTTTTTAAACACATTTTTTATAAATATATCAATAAAATATAATATGTTGTAATATCATGGATGTTTCATCCCCAAAATGTAAGGATTTGCTCAATTTGAAAAGTCAAAATTAACAAACAACAAAACGTTAAACGTTAAAGAAAAAACGTTTTTTTAAATGACTGCAGTATGCACAGCATGATTTTCTCAAGTAAAGAGGCACCTGAGAAGTAGTTTACTCTGCTGCAGTTATTCCCAACCACCTTTGACGTTCAACACAGTTACAGTTTCAAACACATCCAGGCCGACCTACCTCTCTAATTAACTAATTGATTTGCGCTCGTTCATCCGTTCCTTTTCCTAAAGAAGACTGCTGTTGAGGCCAAGGTGAAATATGGGCTAACGTGACTTTGACTAATAGCTTGGAGAAAGAAAAATGGCCTTGGCGCTCCTGACTCCGCAGATCTGCTGGAGGTCAGTTCTGGAATGGGGCTGATTAGAAACTTTCCAACTGCAAAGCAGTCACAGCACATTCCTGAAGAGGCCGGAATGGGCCGGAAACATGGCTGTAATGAGCTCAATAATAGTTAATGCCACAAGGCCACGCAAGGCAGCCGTTCTCACGGCCAGGTTATTGGAAAAAGACACTTAATGTATTTTTTGGTAATTAAATCTCCAGTTTCACCTCAGAAATCAATATGAAGTGCCGTCATAAACCACAGCTATTGAGCAGGACGCCGACTGCAAAGCCTCTAAAGCTTAATGTCATAGAGTAAGCGCTACACCGTAAAATGGATTAGTAAGTATTAGTGTAAAGGCGAAGACATTTCCAGGCTCTGCGTACCGTTGTTTGCGAGAGGTTTCTCATAAAGTGGCATAAACATTAAAGTTAGTAGACCTTTATATGTTAGCGGTGGTGGCGCTTGTAAACCACGTTTTACTGAAAAGGTCAATTTACTCTTTCACAGCTCAGTGTGTGACTTACTGCAGAAAAATGATGATTTAGACCGTCGGGAAATTACTCATAAAGATTTGTTGCTAAAAAAAAGGTTTTTTTCCCTTGAGTCCTTGTTTAGTTTTAAATTGGATCTTGTTAAGATTAACGCAAACAAATGTTTAAGTTAAAGTATGAAGCAAAAAATGGTTAAAATTCAATATTATTTTATCTAAAGAAATTGAAAAATTTGAAACATTGTGTGTTATGTCTGATAACGTGAACAATATTAAAATTATATATAAATATTTAAAAAAATTATCAATAAATATTATGGCTTATTCAAAAAAATAACGATAGTAAAGTTCTATAATATATATTTTTTATGAATAATATAAATATAAAACCTTTTGGTCGATGAATTAACTAATTAATATTAATGTTATTTAGCTATTTTCCGAAATATGTTATTAAATATAAAATGATATTATTAAGAGATGAACAATAAATATTTTAATATATAATATATTTAATATTATATTTAATATAAATATTTTTTATTAAAAAATATTATTTAATGATATTTAATCCTGTACTCTTTATTTTCTCTACATAAAATAAATATAAATGCAAAGGCCTATAACCCAACAAATAAACAATATTAAAGTTCTATACTATTTTTTTTTCTAAATAAAATAAATATAATATGTTAATATGTATAGCCTGACAAATGAATGATATTAAAGTTCTGTACAAATTATTTCTGAATAAGCATAAATATAAAATATTATGGCTGATAACTTGACATTTTTTTCTTCTGATTAAAAATAATAAAAAATATTATTGCCAATAGCCTAGCAAATGGTAAATATTAAAGTTCTACACTGTTTACTTCAAAAAAAAAAAAAGAAAGTTTTATAGAATTTTTTCTTAGTAAAATAAATATTTAAAAAGTCTAGCTTGACAAATAAATGATTTTCAAAAAAAAAAAAAAGAAAATTCTAAATCAATTCTAAAAATAAAATGTTATTGTTGAGAACCTGACAAATGGATGTACTGTGTTACAATCATGAAAAAAATAAATAAGGAAATGAAAAGCTAAAATCAGATATTTTAAATGCTACAAGTTTGTGATGATATGCTGCATGAAAATGGATATTCATTTTGAGGTTTGCTATAAAAAATCTAAAATTAAGAAACTGTATGAAAGCACATAAAAAAAAAAAAAAAAATCTGGTCTGTAAATCTCTGCTTGGCTTGTGTCTCATTAGTCTTTTGTGGCTCTCAGTAATATTATGCTAGTGGGAAGGCAGCAGAGGATTATAACTCCATTAAAGCATGCATTGTACATCATCCAGTCTATTGTCTGCATGCTGAAAATGGTGATGAATGTTATCCAGACTGCAGTGTAGTGTGACAGGAAGAGAAATCAGAAGTCACTGGTAACTATTATCTCTTCTCACTCCAGCACATGCAGTGTTATATTTAAGCACACATGCCTCCTCAGTGCTTTATTATATGCCATCTTATTTGGCCCCACCGCAGAGAGCTCATCAGGGCCAGACAGCGGGAGCTAAGAGGAATACTGCTCTTAGGCAGCAGTGTTGTAGAGGCGGCTCTGTTGGGGGGGTGACGTGTGTCATATGGTTTCTGATTATGTACGGGGGCAGAAGTTTGTACTCAATCACTTTTTCCTGCTGTCTATGTATCTATTAGTCTAATATTAATGTTATGGGGTCTTAAAGCGACTGTTGTTATGTTGTTAGATGCATTGTATGCCACGTGATCTGTGGCATAATGTTGATTAGCACAAAATAAATTTTCAAATCAGTCAGTTTTTTAAAAGAAGAAAGATTGAGGCCGAAGTGAAAAACTGACTGTGGATGTGAATAGGGCCAATGGTTAAACATAAAATACTCACTCATTCAGGAATATACCAGGGTTGTACTAAAACCTTTTAAAAAATTACTTGAAATATAATAAACCGGACCTGAGATTAAAAACGTAATCACTTTTTTCATTATATAACCACCAGGGTTATCAAGGATAACTAAATCTAAAACTATAAAAAAAAATACTTTAGCTGAAATAAAATAAAATGTTAAAAAATGTAAACAAAAAATTTAATTTTTCCGTTAGTATAATCATGGTTATTAAAGTAATAGTATCACCATTAAATATGAAATAAAATAAAATATTATCTTTAAACATATAATAATCACTTTTTCAGTTTTATAATTCTTATCAAAATGAACTAAATCTTAAAACATCAAAATATTTCTTGAAACAAAATAAGTGTTAGCTAAAATAAAATGTAAAATCTTTAAAAATTTAAACATAAAATACTAAACAATAAAATAAATAAAACTGAAGAAAGAGAAAAAATGACAAAAAATGATGCAAAACACAGAATTGCTAAAACCTTAACAAACATAAACAATAACTGAAATAAAATATTAAAGATTTATTAACCCCTTAACTGTCACCGTTCCGAATACGGGACACCTACATTTTTTTTTAATATATGTCCTGAATTACATCTTTTTAAGCTTGTATAGTACTTTTTCATGTGTTTTCCCGAAAATGGGGGTGACAGTTAAGGGGTTAAAGAACTTGTACTAAAATAAGTGAAAATTAAATCTAATTAACAACAAAAGTATTAAAATGTAATTAAAATGAAAAAGAAGAAATATCAAAATATAACATGATTTAAAATATTGATAACTCTAAAATTATCTCAGTAATACTGCACAAGAGATGAACAAAATGTGTGGTAATGTTATTTTAGTGCTTACTAACCTTTCTTGTATATGAATTTTACTTTGCTGTCATGACACTCTACTGCCATAAATACTAAAACAGCTGTTAAAATGATCATTTAAACAGCTTTACAGAAAAATGATTGTAAAGGCTTTCATATAATACACTTCACTTCAGTTGTACAACAAGTGCCTAAATATGACTTCTTTTTTTAATTTAAAGAAAGCATTTTTAACTCATTTTTATAACTTCTTTATGCTGCATCATGTTGTTTCAGAGTCTGATTATAACCAGAATTATAGCTTAAAAACACCCCGTCAACATAAGCCATAGCTAAATAGTAATCCCATCTGTTAAAAACAGCATGAAAAAACCAATGATGGTAGGATTCTCAACCTTTGATACGGCAACAGATGCTCTCTCCTGAGAGGAAGAGACCGCCCCAGAAAAGCAGTCTTCCTCCTCTTTAGTTTCCTCTTCTACCGGTCCGGCTCCGTTTGATAGTTATTCAATGTCTCGCTTGTTTGCACCACATCTGCCTCCTGCCACCCCCTCAAAATCAATAGTAAGAAACTGTGTCTTGCAGATGATTACAGCGAGTTGCAGACTGCAGATATGTCATACAGTCAATACAGTTGCACAGTGTTTTCTTGATTAATTGCTTGTCAGAAAATGTCGATTGGCGTCATTATTTGCCATTATTACGTTCATCAGCTTTTCACATCAGGAGCTTATTTAAACAATCCACAAGACACACTGGGACCTGAATTTCAAATGAGAGAAGTTCAATCTTTGGCATGATATGGAAAATTAATTGTGATGAATCACATTTTTTATATTTTATTTCAATAAATATTTTTATGATTTAAGAATTAGTTATCTTTGATTTTTGAAGACAACATCAAAAGGCATTCGCAACTTTGTTGAGAGTTGAAAGAAATTCCAAAAGAAAATAATTGTTTACAAATAAAAACTCCAGGTAAATAATTACATCACTGTTCCACATGCTACAATATTTTATACAAAATGTAATTTTTTGCAGCATTAGCTTAGCAACTTGCCCACATCAACCTACTGTTAAATCAATTGTTTTCCTTTGCTGGTCCTTTACTGGTTTAATCTGGGGCCGGTTGCACCAGCTGGACGTACGCCTGGTCGTAAAACTAGTCTGGACGTAAAATGCACTTTAAGCCAAGCGTAGAGTTTATTAGTTTTTAAGATTCATGTCTGTTTGGTAATTATTACAGCAGACAATCACGAAGCTCGGTGTTGGCTCCATCTCCAAAACCATTATATTTCAGGAAATAAAAAAAACGCATATTTTTTCTGTTATTAAACATTGCATGCTGAAAGTTGGTATTACAGTATACCTTATATTTCTATCATATGCTGTTGTGTACAAACATTAACACAACATTTCCCCAAAATCATGTTGCCGGCAGTGTTTATCGAGCCTTTTGACAAGAGACAAGGCTTTACGAGCTAATCAAAGCTAATGATTGCAGTAACATACATCTTCCTAAACTCTATTTCCAACACTAAAGCTATAAGTGATGCAATACCAGAATAAAATGATAAATTGTTGTCTATAGGTGGACTTTAATCTGCACGCAAAGAAAATTAAATTAAAATAGTTCAGCTTTGTGTTTAATGTCAAAATTATTATATTATATTTCATTTAGTTTTTTTATTAAGATAATTTAGAAAAATGTTTGGAGTATTTTTCATTTGTTAAATATAAGTTTTTGTTTTATAAAGTAGGCTAACGACCAAGCGGCCATCAGATCATAAACTATATTTGATCACTTTAGCCTTCTCAAAACAACAAATTAAAACTATAGATATACCTGCTAAAACAGTTCAAGCGTATAGCAGTGTTTAAATGTTAATAATGCGCTATAATAATAAATGTGGGATAAGTCTGTGCGGAGAGGCTGATGTGCGCTGAGCAGGACACGGAGGTAAAAGCGCAATCACTTTCATTTTTCAGAAACAAAATAGCTCAAATAAAAAATCAATTTAAATTTCCATAATTAAATACATCATTCAGAATTGGAAAGAGTCTACTTTTATTTGTGTTTAGTGACAATATCAACAAAAAGTTGTGATTTATAGGCTAAATTTCATTTCTAATGTTTGTTTGAAGAAACCTGTCATGGAAAGTATAGGGAGACTTGTTAGAAAATGTTTCCTCAATGAAATCATGGCGCGGTGACTTCACTTGTGCGAGCTCGTCTCAGCTGTATCCATAACTGTGAGAGAACGGCTAAACTAATTTTAGAGGCATAGAACACAATTTATAGTACATTACTGAGTTTTTATAATACTAATATTGTTCTGCTGTTAGCTTAGCATTAAATTAGCGCAAGGCTACTCACTAGTTTTTGGAGCTGTTTTATGTAGTATAAGCTGTAGTTTTGTGCTGCGACACCTATCATCTCATAAGGCCTCATCATCTCATGTTCTAGTCCACTTCCTGCCTTTCTGAAAGCTTGAGGTCTCAATCTATAACCCCAGCAGCTGGTGTGTCCACACCACCCATAGTGCTCTCCTACCTGTTCACGCTTTTAATTATGCTAAGTGCTAAGCGCGTCAACCTTCAGCCGCATGCAGAAAAATGTCACTTTTATAAATTGCACCCTCCCTCCTCTGTCACTGGTTCCTGTCACAGTTTTAATTAAACAGAGAGAAAGAGAGACTTTCGGCCAGCGAGCAGATTTGATTGGGGTTTGAAGGCCAGAGGGGATTAAGACACAATTGTCATTCGAGTGGAGAAAAAGATCAGCATGCAGACAATCCACACACATCTCTATTCACACAACATCAAGACAGTCTGTTTAGGTATTAAGTCATTTTGGAAGATTTGTTTGAGAGTGTGATGTTATTTTGATGGACACAATCATTTACAAGAGCATGTTTGCAACATGTAACTGTATTTTAAACTATTTTTATTGAGGTTTAAAAATGTGGGGTAGGATTTAATTGAATTGTACAAAGGCTTTAATACAAATGCCTAGCTAGTTGGTTATTGGTTAACTGTATCCAATAGTCTCGCCAGCTCCTGTAGCATCGGCAGAACAGGAAGGTTGTTTAAATTTATATTCAGAATAACGTACAGTGATGAAGGGTTCACGTTAGGACCAGAAGTCTGTTTGATTTAATTTTGAGAGGTTTTTTATTATTAACTAATGCAGAGTTATGCATGACTTTACAGTGTATACAATCGTCTGCTCTGTATCTTGCTCTCTGATTGGTTGTAGGTAATCGCTGATGTATTTTTCAGTCAGAACTCATTTCACACAGCAGTTTGAATCACAGACAGGTCCAGATCCTGTATTTTAAAAATTTAACACTAGATACGTTTGGCAGTTCTCTCAGATCGTGTGTTTGATATTTTCACACTTGCATGAATGAGCAACAATTTGCCTCCAGTCTCTGGCATTTGTCAGCGATTTCGCAAAACCTTTTGGCGAGTAAAAATCGGGGTTAAAATCATGCAGCAACTCGGCGTAAAAAAATAAATTATATGTATGTATAACTATATTTGTGTATGTAAATATAAAAACTAGATGAAAATATAAATACTAAAATAAAAAGAGAAATGTATTAAATAAAAATAACTGCATTTCGTTCATTTAGAGGTGTATTAACCCTTTAATTAAATTCTATAGGCGGGTTGTACTTTTCATTAAATTAATGTGAACCAATGAATCATGCGCAGTAAAATCAGGAGCATATGTTAAATTAAATATGAGCCATTTTGACTCCTGTTTACTTGACATTTTTGACTCCTCTTCTTCAATTTTCTAAATATCAACGCTCCAATATCTCATTCCCATCCTGTCACTGTTATCTGCTGTTCAATTCATTCTGCTCACCCTCTGTCTCTCTGACGCTCTCCGTCTCTAATTCTCTTCCTCGCCTTGATATCTCCTGAACAGCACGGCCAGCAGTTCCTCTCTCCGTACTCCTGATCGTATCAGACGGTTTCCATCAGTCTGCTTCGCATTGATGTCTACTACAGTACATCCAGTTCCACAACGAGAGAAAAAACAAAACAAAAAAAAACTAAAGTCTTGGAGCAAAATAATGGATCTTGATGTTATGGAGCATGATGTTCCCTCAGAGCATAGAGCCGTTTAAGTGGCATCAGAGCTTCTGTCCACATCTAAGACCAGCTGGGCACTAGCAAGAAACTCAGTACTCGCTTTTGGCACCTTTTTCTTTCGAGTGTGTGAAAAACGTTTAGATAAAGAGAAGCTGGGGAGCTGCTGTATGGAGCTGAAGCAGCTTTGGAAAAACTATCAGTGTAATTAAATCTTCATTTACTTAATATTCATGTGCTAAGCATTGAATTCAAGAGTTATGTTCTCCCAACCTTCCCTCCACCTTGTGGTCCTCTTCACTTCTCAAATTTACATCCTTCCTCACTGCGACTGTGTCGTGTCTATTTGAGAAGACTTTTTCCTAGGAGACCATTAATCTAATTTTATATATATATATATATATATATAAATACCTATAAACTGACAGAGAATTCATCTTTTTTTATTACATTTTGTTTATTTCCTATTCTTGCAAAAGGGCATGGGTAGCTAAATATGACATTGATTATAAGGGGTTAATATGGAGATCGTTTTATGTTCAAACATAAAAGTTGTTGTTTTCCGTTGTAATTTTTCAAAGTCTTAGAAATAATAAAATTGACAGCTCTCAGTTTTTTAAATATAGTTAAAAATTAGGGGCAAATAGGGGCATATATATATCAATAAACAAATATACAGGATATATTTAGAAAATATTTAGGTTTATACATTTATATATTCATATTCTTATATTTTATATTACATGTAAAT
>JAUMHG010000079.1:8483234-8493764 GCA_032359395.1 Enteromius anoplus | reverse complement strand
TACTATATATATATATATATATATATATATATATATATATATATATAATACATAATATTCCACACTGTTTCTGTTGGTTTGATATTCCATTATTTACACCTTCCATATGTAGTACTCCAGATTTGTCTTAAACCGAGGCATTCACAGTGATTCTCCATCTCTTTGAGTCTGCTTCACTTCAGACATGGTGCGTCTTACTCTGAAAGCTAGAGCTAAAATTCTGTCTTACTACAGCTAATGTCCCTGGTCTTATTGTGCATGATTGATCAGTGTACTTAATTTTTTAAAAGCTGTTTTCATAGTCTTTCATGAATGTATCTTTCATTAAGGATATAAAGAATGCACAGACACTAACACACAGACAGTCTATTAGTATAGAGTTCAAGCACTCAAAGCTAAGTCATTTTTGCACATGTAATGGATTCCATGTGCCTCACTGCAGGATATGTAGTGTGATGTAATGCTATTAATGGCCTCGAATTAAATCAAATATTCTTGGGTTGAATCCCCTCATGGTTGAAGCAAGAGCAGATGGAAGGTAAATATCTTCAAAGAAGTTAAATATCTTCATATCTCATCCAGCTTTTATTAACCACAATTCTCAGAGCCATATTGTCTTTTGAGCTTTGCGAGAAGTGGTTTTACTGGAAATAAAAAAAAGGAAAAGAAAAGAACTTGTTAAACCTCTTAGCCTAGAAATTTGTGGAAAAAAGTATGTACACTACCATTTGAAATTTGGAAAGGTTTTTTAGGATGCGTTAAATTGAAGAAAAAATGACATAAACAGTACAATGTTATAAACAACAAACAAAATACTAAGATACACTGCAAAAATTTGTCTCTTTTTTCTTTCTTGAGCATCGAATCGACATTTTAGAATGATTTCTCTTGGAAAATTGCTTGAAAATGACTGGAATAATGTGTAGAGGGATAACCTTCAAATTCACTCAATACTTTAACCGCTTGTATTCATGGGTGACATAAAGTGCATTATATTAACAGCGAAATATCACATATCCGCCAAATCACCCATCTCTAGTGCAAAGTTCACCTGCAATCTGCTGAACCAGACCAAAGCCCAGCAATTGTGATTGCAACAACCAATTATTTAAACTTTCACTTTCCCTGAAGGTGCTGCCCATATCAGAGGTCTCGCTTGCTTGCTTTCTCTTTCCGTCGTTGTTTTCTTTGGTTGCTGAATTAAGATCTGACTGAAAAAGATCGAACTGCTCTCCAGCGTGTCGCTGAAAGACCCAATTTAACCAGGATCGGTAAAACCTAACGCCTGAGAGGAATGATCTTAGAGAGCCTAAGTGGCCCTGCCTAGCACATATCTGCTTTCACGCGCTCTCTCTCCACAGGCTGTTATTTGACTACTAGCTTCCTGTGGATTGGGTCATTCTGTGCTGCTTCCCTTCCACTCCATCTGTTCTGTCCTCAACATGCTGGAGTCAGGACACTTGGGGACACTACTTTGTGTGTGTGTTTCATAGTATAAAGCTTACTATGTAACATAAAATGAATGTCATCAATTACAAACATCTCTGACATTCTTTTTTTTTGCAGAAGACAAAAGGAGAAATAATGTCCAAGATGCTCTGAAACACAAAGTAAATGGTGACTTTGGCTAGCAGTTTATATATATTTATATATAAAACAGTACTTATATATAATATACATAATCTAATATGACAAAACATAATTTAAAGGGGTCATACAAAGGCAATTTTCCACAAGCTAATATGATTCTTTAGGGTCTTAATGGAAAGTTTGTAATATAGATTGCTTTAAAATTTCTCAAAGATACTGTAAAAAACGCTCATTTTCCCCTGTCATAAACAGCTCTTTATAAATCACTCTGTTCTGTGTACTTCCCCTTTAAATCTTCACGAGCTCTGCTGACTCCGCCCCTCTTTTCCGAGGCGCTCAAAGGATCTTTTTTAGCCGTATTCATAGTGAAACTTGCTAATAAGCACATTATTAGGAAAGGCGATCTGCAAAGATTAATTAAAAGACATTATACTCACTGCTTCTGAAGGTAAGGCTTGATCATGATTGATTCACCCGAACATAAACGCATTTCGGTTGATCAAGGGCGCGTTCCCCTTCAGAACCAAATGTAACGTTAATTCTCCGCGTCTTCAGTCACTCAGATGTCTGGAGTAAATCACCACTGCTATGTTAATTAATACATTCAACAACAAAACACCTCAGTCTCTTAGGAGTCTTGCTTGTCTCTGTGTCTCGGTCTGATGACGGCTCACTCAGGGCGGGACTGAGGGAAGACACCAGTCCAGTCTGTGTGACACGCTGCTGTCAATCATCTATTGTGGGTGTGGCCTCTGTAGGTGTGACGCCACACCGACATGCATTTGAGAATGGCTTGATTTCAGAAGGGGCAACTTATCCTTCTTTTAATTGAATAAAAATACTGGTGGATCTTTATCATTGTAGGGTGGTTGTGTACACATACTCCCAACACACATTTCAGTCCAAACAGCTTGAAAAAGTGCCTGTAACACCATATGACCCCTTTAACCCAATGCAACAGAACTGATAAAATGCATAACTAGTAAAAAAAACCCAAAAAAAACAAGAAGAAATCGTTATTTCAATGATAGAACATCACATTTGAGCTGCCAATGTGAATGTTAATTTATGTTATTTATGTAAAATAAATATTATAATACTCTTTTTTCTTTTTTTCTCTCTCTGTCGAAATCTGTACATATAAATCACATGGAATTTCCTGTGACAGTTTTTCATTTTATAGAACCTTTTATCATTAAAAATATTATAATTTTACGTAGTGCATGCCATATGGGACAAATTTATAATATTTATACATTTATATTATTATATTTATTTATGGTATTTTTTGTCCATTTCGAAGCCTGACAGACCTAGTCTCCTTCCACTTACATTGTATAAAAGAGAGCAGCATGAACATTTCTCAAATCATCTCCTTTTGTGTTTTATGGACAAAATGCACAAAACCGACATCGAAGACTGACACGAAAGAGAAGAAATTGTTAAATAAAATCGTATTTATTTTTCTTTGCGTAACAAAAGTATTCCCGTAGCTTGATAACATTACGGTTGAACCACCTGGAATGAAATGAGGTTGAGTAATTAATACCTTAAAAAAGATTTTGTAATAAATGTAGCCGGTTTTCCATCAGCTGTGGCTTAAATATTACAAGAGGAGAAAAACAATGTGATTGACACATTGATTGTCACCTAATGTACAGCAAATGTCACAGAAAGTGCCTCACTTAATTCAGCACAGAGTAACTTTTAATTGAAACGTTTTATGAGGGATTTAAAGTCCTGGTTTGTGCCTGACACTCTACACTTGCAGATTAAAAGGGACTTGTGGAAAATTCACCTCAATCTATTGTTTGTTTGTAGTCTCTGTTTGTTTGATCTTACTGGCTTTTGAAAAGAAAATGGGGGATTTTTTATTTATTTATTTTTTTCATTTTTTTTTTATATATATATATACATACACTTTTTTTCTTCTCTGTCACAGGAAAAAAACACAAATAAAAAGCAGTAGAGAAAATGTTGAATCCTTTAAGAAATCTAAAATCTTTATTCCTGATTTTTACACACTTTCATTAAATGCATTGCAATCCCTGTACTCTCCTGTGCCGCGAGTGCTGCTCTATGTCTTCTCCTCAGGAGATGTAATTCATCTTTGTAATTTATCACGGTTTTCGGCCGTCGAGCTCATTAATTAGTTCTTCCATTTGCCTTTTAGCTGTCATGGCAACATCGCAGCTAGACTCTTGGCATCACACAGGGCTTTCAAAATTAGCATCGCAGAGTGTAATTTCTTATCAGGGCATTTTAACCCCGTATGTCACCTTTCATACAGTCCTGCTGCTGTTATCTAATGAATAGCAAAAGCCTTTTGTTTAGTAATTAGCGATTAATTATCTAAATGAAAAGAGCGTTGCGTGAATGGCGGCGTTTGTTTACTGTCGCTCTTATTACTTGACACAATAAAACAATGCAAAGAGAAAAGTGTTCTTTTCTCTAATGCTTTTTGTCCCTCCAGGCTTTGTCGTTTCTCTATTCAAAGCTTAGTTTTGGAAGTAAAATGGTTGGCTAAGTGAGAATTACACACTTAGATAAATCATTGTACTATAATTCAGCATTTTCCCGAGAACTGTCTGATGAAAGATTGTGCAAGCCTCACTGCACTTATAAAAATTCACAAAGATTACGCAATGCAGTTCTCAAGAGACTTCTTGGCATGCACTTCAGTTCAGTATGCTTTACAGGTGTGTGATTTCATATGCAATAAACTAATGCAACTAACGCAAAACCTTCCTAACCGAGTGTTAATGTAGTTTAAGTGGTAACGGTCAGACGAATACTGTTAATAAAAGCACAAGTGGACCTGTGTGTATCATATTCAGTTTAATACGACCAGTTTTACTCACCCTCTAGAACAAAAGGCATGTATCTTAATGTTTTTAAGCACACATACAGTATATAGACTTTAAATGCCAACCAAGAACCCTTTACTCCTTTAGTCTCGACACATTAGTGCCATTTCTTTTCAATATGTGACCGTGGAGCACAAAACCAGTTATATATTTGTAGCAATAGCCAGCAATACATTGTATGGGTCAAATTGGATATTGATTTTTCTTCTATGCCAAAAATCATTAGTATATTAAGTAAAGATCATGTTTCATGAAGATATTTTGTAAACGTACTACCGTAAATATATTAAAACTTAATTTTTGATTAGTCATATTCATTGCTGCTTTTTTGCACCCTCATATTCCAGATTTCAAATAGTTGTATGTCAACCAAATATTGCCCTATATAGCTCAAACAGAAGTCTTAAATCAAGCAGATTTCTGTTGATTTGTTAGACCAGCTTGAACCGTTTGCAAAATGCTGGTTAAATACAACCCAGCGCTGGGTAAAATATGGCCAGACCCAGCGGTTGGGTTAGTTCCCAGAAGGTTGGGTTAAACATTCAACCCGACTGTTGGTTAAAAACAACCCAATCGCTGGGTTTGTCTGTGTTTTACCCAGCGCTGGGTTGTATTTAACCCAACATTTTTTAGAGTTTGCTGCTAAAGGCTCTGTGAAGTCATGCATCATTTTAAATAGAGGTTAAAAAACACTGAACATACAGTACTTGGAAAAAATGTCGAGTTAAAAACAACCGTTTCTGGGTTATTTGGCAACCCAGCACATGCTATTTTGATCCAGCTTAACAGGTTTTATATATCAACCCATTTGCTGGGTTGTTTTTTGGGACATACTGATTCACTTTAAATAATAAAAATGCCCTCTAAAATCTGTTTAAGAAAGGAATACAGTATATAGTATATGGTTTATTTAACATCAAGTCAGTCTTTTACAATCATAAAATATTAAAACTATTTGGGATGCGACATGAGCAGCTAGAGCAGCCAGTGGCTATATGTGGGATGTACAGTAGTCCGTGGGGCACATGGGCACTGTGCTATATAACATGCTATAGAACCGATGCCACATCGTGTTTTATCACATTTAACATCTTGGATGGCCTACACTGTAAAAGATAAGTGTAATTTTAATCGTAAAATCTTGTAAAAACTCAAAATAAAAATTTCATACTATATACAAGGAATAATATGCTGTTAATTGTACCGTTTTTAGAAGTAAATAGAACAAATCAATATATAATTTACAGTCCAAAACTGTAAACTGATATTCCCAGAATTCCCTGGGTGACACTCCACATTTGAAATTATTTTGCTTAAATAATCATGTTTTTGTTATCATTTATGTACGTGTGGGCTTTATGTTGCATCTTCTGTAGTTTAGTGAATGTTTATTGCATTAAGTTGCCATGATGGTGTTTTGTGTTTGTGTGTGCACCTTCTATATATTAGTGTTTACTTCTGCTTGTGGAGATGCAACTTATTAAACTTTCATGATTCTTCATGTGGCTTTCTCTTTTACCATCATTATCACAGTATGCTGGTTGCCAGTTAAAGGTACAAAAAAGCGTTGAATTTACGTTTTATACAGTAAAATGTACAGTTTTTGGCCATAAAATGTGATTACCTTATCCCCTCAGCAAGAGGTCCTTGGAATACGATGTCCCTGTCTCTGGGTCTTTTATAACGCCATCCCTTTTTGAGTCTAGAAAATGATTTTCCCCCTGATCGCTGCACATGTTGTGATTGTAATTGAGAGTGCGTTCTCAATTCACTCTCAGCTAATAAAACCACTAGTACATTAAAATAAGATGGCTTCTCGGTCGAAGAACTGCTTTTTGAATTAGAGTGTTTGGTACACAACAGTATTAACAGTAAACCTTGATAAGCTCTTTGAGGATAATGACTGCGATAATGACGATAGGTGAAAGTCATTCTTTTATGCGGCCTCCTCGTCAAAAGCAGCCTAGGCTTTGATTTTTCTGTCCTCTGAATACATCTACATCTGAATGCAATAAACTAAAGGACAGTCTTTGTGTTTCTGTCTGCATAGCATCCCCCCCTTTCCAGATCACTGTTCACTGTCTTGGCAGTGATTCAATCCCTGTCTTTCTCTCTCTTTAGACTCTCCACAGGTGTGCAGTTGCCAAGGAGACTTATGTTCAAGGCTAGGCGTCCCACATATATTCATATTCTTCGGGCTAGCTTGGATATTTCAGCTACTGTAATGTATGTTTTAGCAATTCTGTCCTTTGCATTTTGAACTGCCAGTGTTTGTTGGCGTTAAAGTGAGCGTGAAATCAAATTTAGTTTGTGCTCAACGAGAGTGAAACATTAGTAAAAAAAAAAAAATCACTTGCAATTTTTTCATGGGTATAAATATATCAGTGAGCTCGCCGGTTGTTAAGTGTTGTACGGTTTACCTGCGGCTCAAACTGCTTTTATGTATTTGTGTTAAACTCTAAATTTTGCACTGAACTATATTGTTTTAAACTTATTATCAATATGTCAATCATTTTATGCTGTTTAGTCATACATTATTATCCAAGTACTTCATTTGCAATGCATTGTATTTCACAGTCTTGTAATTTTTCATTCTCATATTTCATATACAGAGAAATACTTGCATAGAAATCTATACAGAAAGATATGCCAATTTCTAAAGAAAAACGTGAATCTGAACTCTTCATATTTATATATTATTTTTTTATTTTCTTAATTATTATTATTATTATTGGGTTTTTTTCAATTATCATACAGCTTATGTTTTTGTTCGTGGTCAGCCTTGTGCAGTCTTGTCTCATTTTTTGTTTATTTTTATTTATTTTTTTACAATCCAATCAATTTGGAGAATGGAGAAATTATAAAGTATAGTTCAAACTGAAAATATATACTCCACTGTGTTTTGTTTTGTTGCATGTTTTGAACAGATGTTTTACCAAAGCTGCAGGTATTTGAACAAAAATACAGTAATTTAGAGAAATTTTATTACAGTTTTATTACAGGATTTTAAAAGAACAATATATCATTGTTTTATAACTTATTTTATAATATTAGATTAAATATAACTTTAATCTAACATATGTAAATATTTGATAAATCATTTATTTTGGGTTTTGTACAGTGACCAACAAATCGTTTAATTTTGCAAACAACATATTTTCTTCATAATATCACATTTATTATATTTGGGATGGAGGTTTCTCATAAAGTTTTCAGTTCTAGATATACATTCGCATTTATAAAAATAAATAAACGAAAAAATAAATAATAGCAATAATTAAATTTAGTGTGTCTAAAGTGCAATATTATCAGAACTATTCCTTCAATGTAGATTCTGTATTTCTGAAATGACATCAAAACAATGTGTGTCTGTAACACAGGAGTTTTGTTAACAGCGATGTAAGTGATAGCGGGTGAAAGCACAGAGGCTCCTCGACTGTCAGCTCCACATCCTCCGGTGTTCTGATGGACTAACTCGCGCTGTCAGTTTCAATGTGAGCTCTGTCACTGCCACTGTGGCTTTCCTGCTGAAGTCAGACATCATTCTGACATTACAATGCAGCCCGGCTTGCCCACACATGACAGTGACTGATGTTCGTTCTTGTAAATGACTCGTCTTTTATGGAGGTGACGACTTTGTTGGTCTCGTTTCACCTCATCACGCTGATTGGTCGACGTGTCTGTTCGTCTTGTTCTGACGTGGGTGAACACCGGCCTGTTCCTCTGA
Organism: Enteromius anoplus; assembly: GCA_032359395.1. Classification (NCBI taxonomy): domain Eukaryota; kingdom Metazoa; phylum Chordata; class Actinopteri; order Cypriniformes; family Cyprinidae; genus Enteromius; species Enteromius anoplus. The sequence goes on along the minus strand of JAUMHG010000079.1, from coordinate 8,485,580 downwards.
GGTATCATTTGACTTCTTGCTGTCAGGTTTCTGGACGTTTTCATCATAAATGATTTAACCCAAGGAGAGTCAGAGGTTGCACAGGTTTCAAATGAGATTTGATATTGATGGAACAGATTTCACTTTTTGATTCGATTTATTTCACAAGCACTTGATTTATTAGGATTTCCATTTCAGTTTTGATTTCAATACAATTTGGTTTAATTATGATTCACAAGCTCTCGATTAAATTCTGCTTATTTTAATTTTTATTCGATTATGATTCTCTAGCTTTTCAATTCAATTCTGATTCTAATTCCAACTTGATTTGTTTTTATTCTGTATCATTCTTATTTAATTCAAATTTTATTATGATTCACAACTTCTCAATTCAATTTTGATTCTAATTCCAATTTGATTTGTTTTTATTCTGTATCATTCTGATTTAATTTAAATTTTATTCTGATTCACTTTTCAATTCAATTTTGATTCTAATTCCAACTTGATTTGTTTTTATTCTGTATCATTCTAATTTAATTTACATTTTATTCTGGTTCACTTTTCAATTCAATTTTGATTCTAATTCCAATTTGATTTGTTTTTATTCTGTATCATTCTAATTTAATTTAAATTTTATTCTGGTTCACTTTTCAATTCAATTTTGATTCTAATTCCAATTTGATTTGTTTTTATTCTGTATCATTCTGATTTAATTCAAATTTTATTCTGATTCACTTTTCAATTCAATTCTGATTCTAATTCCAATTTGATTTGTTTTTATTCTGTATCATTCTGATTTAATTTAAATTTTATTCTGATTCACTTTTCAATTTAATTCTGATTCTAATTCCAATTTGTTTTTATTCTGTATCATTCTGATTTAATTTAAATTGTATTATGATTCACAACTTCTCAATTCAATTTTGATTCTAATTCAAATTTTATTTGTTTTTATTCTGTATCATTCTTATTTAATTCAAATTTTATTATGATTCACTTTTCAATTTAATTCTGATTCTAATTCCAATTTGATTTGTTTTTATTCTGTATCATTCTGATTTAATTCTAATTTTATTATGATTCAAAACTTCTCAATTCAATTTTGATTCTAATTACAATTTGATTTGTTTTTATTCTGTATCATTCTGGTTTAATTTAAATTTTATTCTAATTTACAACTTCTCAATTCAATTTTGATTCTAATTTCAATTTGATTTGTTTTTATTCTGTATCATTCTGATTTAATTAAAATTTTATTCTGTACATTTCGGGTTCTTATCAGGTTTTTTATATCTCAACTAATGCTTTTTTATCTGATCAAGTTAGCTTTAATTTCTCTTTTCAAGCTCTCAATTCAAGCCTGTTTCCAACTTGATTAAATGAAATTTTAACTTTGATTCAACTCTAAATAAAAAGTAAATTAGATTAGATTCATTTTCAGTTTACAAGCTCTAAATCTTATTTCTTTCCCATCCATATGCTCGTTTTTGAGTCCTATTTTAATTTGATATGTCTTTACTTGGAAATATTAATGGTTTAGGTCAGTTTTATATGAAAAAAAGATATACGGTCAAAAGCTCAGACACCTTCAACAGTTCTCACAGTTTGTTCCCCATGCGTTAGCAAATGGTAATAAAATATAACAAGAACTCAGTTAAACTGCCAGTGTCACAACAGATTTGTCTTGATAATGTCAGATAACAGATGTAATGAATTCAGTTTAATAGCTGTCAGCTGTTAAATTGAAGTACAGAGTAATCCAATACCAAATTTGGTATTTAACGCTTAATTTTGTTCAGTCTGTGGAATGAATACATTGCGTCAGCAATTAAAAAAAAACACTTAAACAAACCATGGTCAGGTCAAAGTGTCTGAATAATTTTGGTCCAACATTTTTTCAATTTACAGATTTTTGGGGGGAGTATAATATGTCACAGTTTACTTTATTTTGCTATCCTTACTTACATAAATGAGCTACTGTATAGTGTCCTGCACCCAATATCAAAAAATATATCTGGTGTTTATTATTTTTGGTTTGACTGTGTATTTAAATAAGGCTTTTAAACTGCACATTTGAAACAAGTGAAGTTCCCCCACCCTTAACTTAACTATCCAAACCTTGAAATTACCATGAAAATCCTGTGGGAAAACCTTAAGGGCAGTCAGTAAAAAAAGCATGTATGTATGTGCTTATGTATGCATCAGTGATGCGCGGGTTGACCCGAAATGAGCGGGTGATCCGCGGTCACCCGCGGTTACGAGTCATCCAAAAATATTTTTAATGATATTCGGGTCGCGGTTGGTCGGGTCGTTTGAAATAAAGATGCCAATTAAACCTTTGTAATTTATATAGTACTAGACACAATT
>JAUMHG010000079.1:8467327-8483134 GCA_032359395.1 Enteromius anoplus | reverse complement strand
CCGAGTTGCGGGCGGGTCAGTTGACAACGTCGGTCGGGTTCGGGTTGTTTACACATTGACCCGCGCATCACTGGTATGCATGTCCTCACGGGTTTATTTCTTACAGTGTGCTGGTTTATACAGTATGTGTGAATGAAAATATAGAGCGCTTTCACCTGTGCACAGCTCTCCAAGCAACACCAAAAGAACCCCGTATGCATTTGCATTCTTCTAACTCTCATTCGCTAAGCTATCCGTGCGAATGGACGAGCGCCATTATTACCGTATTGATTTTCACTGACAAAGAGCCGGCATTGGCTACAGGATGATTTTCAGTGCCAAGCAAATGAAAAATCCCCAATTTATTTCAATTTGCTCACCACTTCAGGCTGGAGATGCGTGTGTGTGCGTCTGTGTAGATGCAGTTTAAGATGAAGTATTTACTCTGAGCCAGGACAGATTACACTGGGTCTAACAGACCTAAGGCTGTAATTAAACCCACTGAGAAATCAGGCCAAACACTAAGGTGACCTCTATTTCCCAGAGACAGAATGAAACGTCAGCTTTTTTAAGGCCACAATAAAGGCTTAAGAACCTTTCCAAAACTCTAATCAGGCACAATAGTCGTTTTTTTTCCCTCCTATTTTTCACAAAGTGATAAAATTAAACTGGTTTCACCTTAAAGAAAGTCCTCAAGGTTTGTCGTCAGATGCTAATGTATCAAGTCAGCATATTAGAATCCCTGAGTCATGTGACACTGAAGACTGGAGTAATGATGCTTTGCATAACAGGAATTAATTGGGCTATAAAAAGCATTGTATTTAAAATATATTAAAATAATAGTACAATTGTTACTATTACATACTGTACATTTTGGTAATATTTTAAAGTAATCATGTTTTTATATTTTTTATTAAATTAATACAATCTCAGGGATGTTTAGAAGTTGTATAATAGAATTTATACTATACATGTGTATTTTCATTATTTTTATTGTGTGTGTGTGTGTGTGTGTGTGTGTGCATGCATGTATGTACTGTATGCATTTACGTATATATATATATATATATATATATATATACACACACACTTAAATAAAAAAAAAATGAATATAAATGTATAGTATGAAACTATACAAGCACAGTAATTCTGAAAAGTAAAAAAAATATATAATCCGATATAAATAAAATCTGTAAACTATCTGTCAGCATAGACTTCATTGCATGATTATTATAATACATACAGTAATAGTTTAATTAAATAAAATACAGTCTAAATACTTTACTAGTGTAAGACTGGTATTGTTGCTTTTTTAATGTTGGTGTTAAGTTAAATCAAACATTTTTGATAATGCATTTGTCTGACACTGTTTTAACACCTGCTGGAATTGTTTAGCAGCTGAACAGTCCATAAAACATCCCATCCTCTGAATGCAAATACTGCAGAAGGTCCCTGTGCTGTATTTCAAGATGTTCACAGAGATGCCTTGTTCTCTTTAAAATCATGCACGTTTCCATGCCTAACTTGGTCTGAACAGGTGTCTTGAGTTCACTGAATATTTGAAAGCAGCCACTTTGCAGAGAGTGAAAGGATCCAGGTCATTCAAATTTGATGAAGCCGGTTTCAAATCTGCCAAAGGAACAGTCGGAGTAAATTTTGTGGGCTTTCTGCCATGTACCACATACTTTCACAGAAGCTGTGCGCTAATATACCATTTAAAAAAGATCTTCCTGTAAATGTTTTGAAGGAAATATGAAGATAAGTGACTGTATAGTGATCATAACTATTCAGTTCAGTTCATGATGTTTTTTTTTTTAATACTAAAAGCCTACGCGGTTATGTTTTAATAGCGCGCAGTGTTTAATGAGACCTTAAGTTACACAGCTGTTGTCTTGAAAAGTTAAAAATAGTCATGTTCTCTGATGGAGCCGGGCGGCGTGCGAATGCAGTAGGCTTACCAGGCTTTATGAACTGTCTAATTAAGTTCATAGAAGTTGACGTGAGTGGCTTATTTCTCCAGATGCTTCAGGAGTACAAGTATTTTGAAGCTGGATGATAAATCTGTAAGCTCTCTGCGGCGTTACCAAGGAACGAGTGGACCCCTTAGAGTCACCCGCAAGTCGAGAATGAATTAATCAGAGCACAACATGATGGAATAATGTGTGTGTGTGCGTTTGTGCATGTAACTGTGTTATACACATCATACCTGTAGCGTGGGCTGATGACTCTTTGATGCCCTTGCTTGAGCGTTCATCTCAGCATGAGCTGCGATCAATGGAGATGTTTATCTGAGAAGAAGATGCCAAACTGGAAGGACGTTTGATTGTCATTAGAGATATGAGATTATAATCTTTACTCTCGTGTCAGTCAGTCAGTGTTACAGCTGTGCACCACGATACTCATTTACAGTTATCTTATAAGATATAATGATTTTGATTAGGAATTTAATATAAAGTGTTGTAATTTGAACTGTTTTTTTGTTTTGTTTTTCTGTGTGGCAGGAAAAAAAATTAACCAACTTTTTGCCAAAACGTAACTTTTTTTTTTTTATTTTTTTTATAAAAAGCAATATCATACTTTCATGTATGTACTTATAATAAATATTATGGTTGCTTTTTTATTATTATTATTATTCATGGTTTAATTTCAGATATTCGACACAACTATTAAAATTAATTAATTAATTTAAAAAAACTGATTCTTTGCAAACTGTTGCATTACAACATTACATTACTAACAATTCATTACGTTACTTTATCTGCAAATATCTATCCTTTTATATTGAAAAAAAAACCCCACAATATTCAAAGGGTATCTGCCCGATTTCATTAAAACATTGATCTAGCTTGTGTGATATTATTAAGGTTAGATTTTACAGCATTTCTTAATATATTAAATATACATCAGATATGGGTCTTACATGCATTATTGTTGTATGCGTTCGTCGGCGCCCATGGATTTCTTTCTGTGAGTGTGAATATGAAACAGCACCTGAATCAGTCTGTTTGAAATCACAGTGCTGAATTATTTTGGAAGGGAGCTTCAAAGTTTTTATGTATGTAGGCGATCTGGGAACATTTAATGCAGTATTTATTTTCTATTTAAAATTAGAATGCTGGCATACAAGCTGCGGAGGAACAGATGGAAGCTAACAATTAACAATAGAAAAATGCACACTTGAATGCAAAGATGTGCAAGTTTTATAATGCTCTCAACAATGGGCAAAAATACTTTTAATATATACCGTATACATAAATACATGCACACACATAATTGACCAATTACCAACCCGGTCTCATAAAAATATGTACCTCTGTGCACTTTTTGTGCATCAGCGTTTTTGCATGCCTTACTACACATTGCACTGCAGTTTCAAAGAGAGAACAAAAATACAGGTTAAATATTGGACTCTTGTATATTTTTATTACATTGATATAGTTACATATTGCGGTGGTTCCGAATTACTATTCATAAAAGCTATTGCTCTATCAAGTAAGAAATATGCCCTACACCAAATCCAACACTAAACCTACCCAATAGGGTCAACAAATTCAAAAGTGATATAAAAACACATTTGTTGATGCATCCATGTCATTCAACAATTACACAGATTTTGAAATTTTGTCAAACCGTAGTCTCAAATACATCTCTGTTCCCTGAGCTACCGAACAAATCTACCATCTATGAAAACCCATAGATATGAAGCTAGATATGTTTGTTGCTAACATTCAGAAGCGTCACTTTTCAAATTCCACTGCATATTGTATTGTTTTAAAGTCATAACATGATATTCTTCAAGTAATTTAATAATCAAAACTCTAGTGTTCATTTTTTTTTGGAAAATGCAGTAATATGTAGTTGTTGGTACGTATTTAATTTCTTGCTAAAATAGTGCACTAATGTACATTTATGCCATGGGACCAGGTACTGTATGAAATATACAGAGATGAACCAGAATTGAATCTGCATAATGTATTGTTACCCTGCCCTTATGAGTATGATGTTGCTCATACAGTATACAATACAAACAAATGAATATTTTAGTTTTGTGTAGAGATATTTCTAAACCGTCTTTTATTTTATGCATGACTCACATAGAAACACGTTCTCCTCCAGGTTCCTATTAATTAATCTCTTGCCAGAAGACCTGACTTGTTCAGAAATGTTTTTCTGCCTTAGAATGAAAAACATTTAAATCAGTTAAAATCAGTCAAGTGTTTATTCTAGCGACGCACCAGGTGATGTTTTTATATAACTTTCCTCCGCTGTTTCTCAGGTTGTGCTGTTGAAGTTGGCCCTCGCTGCTGAACTGAGACCAATTTTATTGTTGCTCCAGCAATGGTTGTGTTTAATTAATGGCTGAGGGGACGCGGCGCACTTGATGCAGTACCAGTAAAGGACCCTCACAGGGGTTAATTGAAGTTCCTCTTTGTTTCTCCAGGGAGAGAGAGAGTTTAACTACAGCTTCTCTCTGTTGTCTTCCAGTCAAGTCTGGGCCACATCTTTGTTCTCTGTAGAAATCTTTTGTTTATCTTTCATTACAGTGACTTCATTTTCCTTTCTGCTTTTCATCATCTTAACTGCGGCTCCGGAGGATGGACGGCTCTGGGAATGAGAAGGAATGAACTGAGAGCAGGGTATGTAATAGGACGGGGAGGTCTTGCCGCACAGTAGGATTAGGTGGTATAGATGTTCGTAAATAGTACATTGCGTCCTTGTCTGGAGTTAGAAACCCTAGAAAAAGCATATTCGCAATTAAACAGAGATGTGTATTTGGACTTCATTTGAATTAAGCTGTCTATCATTTGAAATTAGCTGCATGTGAAAAAAATACTATACTAATTTATAGTAACTACTAGAGTGAACCATACTATAGTAAAGTACTTGAATTAATTTGTTGTGCTAATTCTAAAGTCACTGTGGCAATATAACAACTTTAGTAATATAAACAAATAACTTTACTCAATACTGTACTAACGATAGGGTTTTTTTATACTACAATAAAGTATACTACAGCATTTATTACAGTTTCTCAGTTCACTGTAGTAATAATACAGCATGCTTTAGGATTCATTAACAAATACTATAATATATGCATATAACACACTAAAGTATGCTTCAAAAATACTAAAGTAATTACTATAAATTACTGTAGCAGTTTTTCTTGAGGGCTTGGGTGTCATAAACTTAAGAACTTGAAATATTACTCATATTGTGTGTGGCAAAAGCCTAAGTGAATTGAGAAAATGGCATTAAAATTAGACATTCTCCAATTAACGCTACTGAATCACTTACTGTACAGCTAACCTTTAGCAAGTAGCGCATCGTAGCATGCTAAATGTCTAATGCTAATGCTAAAAACAAATCTTGAGATGTTCTCAACGTCTTCAGAAACACATTATTATTTTGCTATTTACTAACCCCACGCAGAGTAAGGGAAAATGGGAACAGTGTTAGCAATACTTCGCTAATGCAATGCTACGCTACGCTAATTATTCACATATGCTGCGTCAGAAATCGCATACTGCTTAAGTAGGTACTACATTTATAACCGAACGTACTACCCAACCGTTAAAACAGTACGTTCATACTATACGTATACAATACGTATAGTATGAATGGGGGCAGTATGAATGGATCTCGGATGTACTACATCCGCCATATTGATGATGTCACGTGTCACGCGTCGTCACAACAGCGCGACGATTTAAACTTTCAATAAGTCATCCGTTTATTTAGATTGTGTTAAAAAAGTATAATTTAATCACAATAAACAACGTTTTTTACCTGAGGTACTTACACTTGAAATGAGCCGCGCATCAACTTTCTGCTGTTTTTCGAATATGTTTTTCGGAGCCTCATGGGATAGGAAAGTGTCCATGATATGCCTACTACAGAATTCGGGAGAAAGCAGTACTGTAGGTCATCCGGGTACTTGTCGCCTACTGAATTTCGGATACTATGAATTCGGACATACTACTTTGCTCGCATGCTGTTTTTCGCGTACTATATAGTAGGGAAGTAAGCGATTTCGGACGCAGCAATAGTCTCAAAGCAAATCAGTTAAGCTGTTGGAAAACAAGTGAACGCATAAGTAATACGCATCAAAGCAACGATTAACTGTACAATACAATTACATTTTAACTGAACTGTGTTTACAGGACTAGCATATACATAATATAAGTCATACATTTAGATGTGTGTTTGAATAAAGATACAGAAATGGTTTCATGAGTTGTCTGCATTTCATAATTATTTTACTATTTCAGCTTTTCTAAAAACCCAATGATAAGCTATTAAATGGTAAGTTCTGCTGTAACAGCTTTATAATAATGTATCACAATTTAAACGTGTGTTTAATGAGCCATTTTCCCCCTTTGGGCGATAAGAATTTTCAGTAGCTTTGGTTTTGCTTTTAATGTGAAGAAAATACACTCTAGTATACTGCGAAAAAAAGACCACCTAGATTAAAGTAAATGACATTATTTTTGTTAAATCTCATTTTAATATAGTCTGCTGAAAATTGTGAAATCACACATGGCCTTCCGCTGATGTCCCAAACTGCTGACTAAAGACCTAATGTGTACATAATTATCTCACGTTTGCAAGGCTCCGGCTTTTCAAACAGCGTGCTCAAAAGTGTTGAACGCACAATATTAGCACTGCTACCGTAAATGCAAAGATTATAGAATGGATTTGAGCATGAATGCAGTATTCAGTCCTCAGCAGATTTAGTAGAGCAGAGCCACATTAAAAACTAAAATAGTTTAACAAGATGTGCTAAAAAGCTAATGTACAAGTCTATAATAAAAAGTAGCTGTTTATTTGTTTTGGGGATGAAGTCGAAGATGGAATATAATTTGCCGTGATTTGTAGTTTTTGCTTTCGGTGATGTACAGGTGTACTTTTAATGGATCCTACTGAGTTGACATTTCCATATAACTGACTTGGCTTTTAAGTTCATTGCTTTGTTGGAATTTAAAATGCTGTCAAGTACCAGAAGAGCATAATTTAGCACTAACATCTGAGGATCCCTTGAGAGGTGCATTGAAAACACAGCACACACACACACACACACGGCGTGATTTCTGTTTTCCTTTGAAGGGCCGTCATGAAGCGGTACGCCGGTAGTCACAGTTCAACATTGCGTGATATGCATGACTAAGCGCTAGTCAGAACTAGCATGACTTAACTAAAAGATGCTCTCTGTGGGAAACATCAAGGAATTTGTTGAAGGGAATGTGATGTAACGTGCGGAATGCACCGAATCCTTTGATTAATTTTTCAGTGCTTTACTTATGTTTCGAAGACGATGTGAGCATTTAGAAATATTAGTGGCATTAGCAGTAGTAATTAGTCGTTTAGCAGAGGCTGTTAAGCTGTGTTGGGAATTTATTAAAAGTCTGCTTCCACCCACTTCAGGTCTTCTTGCAGATTGTATTTTTTGCTTCTGTACTGTGGTCTGTTTGCTTCATCAAGGTAAACAGCACGGCGAGGACTAGCGCTAGCTGTAAATATGCGGTGACTCAGGGGAAAAGATGCCAACTTCAGTCTTTTATTCCTGTATTACTTCGGTTTTACTGGTAAAACTTAACAATGCCCTGTGGAAAACGCTTTAGAAAAGCTTTATATGTTGTCAAGTGACGTGTTTTTTCACGAGAGGCTGGTTTGCTGTCATACCAACTGAATACCAAAGTGTGTGGGTACATGCCAGACAATGGTTATCAAACCTGCTGTACTGAAAAAATCGAATGCTTAAAAAGTTAGAATTGAACTAATATACTTGGGTTTGCATCAGGGCCCAGCTGCATAAAAGGTTAAGACTAGTCTTAAAAGTTAGTCAGCTAAATGTTTCCTTAAGACTGGTCACATTTTTTTATTTTGGTCACCAAAAATAAAGCGCATTACTCTTGGCTAAATGCTAGTTGGTCAGACCAGCTCTTAAGACATGGTCTTAACATAAAGGCTAAGTTTTTGCAACAGGCCCCAGTTGTGAAAGCAGACTTAAAGTCAGCTCACAAGCTGTTTATTTCACTATTTTGTGAGGCACAGTATTAGAAGAGATGTTGGTCTCGGTCAATATTGGATATTTAATTATTTTCAGTTCATGCTCATTTGTCCTATTATTATATTTAGATTACATGGGTATTGTTGTTGTAGTTATAAACAATAATATAAAATAATGATTAATGCTGTCAAACGATTTATCAACATTAATCATATCCAAAATAAATGTTTTTACATTTTCATAATATATGTATGTGTACTAATATTTATTATGTATATATAGACACATTTTTACATAAATATATTTATATTCATATAAATTATATTATATACAGTATAAATATATTTAATATATAAACATCATTATTTTTCTTAAGTATATACATGCATGTGTGTATACACACACACTGACAAAAAAGGTTATGTTGAATTTACTTAATTTTATTACGTCAAGGGGTTGCACGAAATAAATGTATCTAAATCCAGATATATTTATTAAGTTAAGTGAATTTAAATTTTATAAATTGAGTTTATTAATCTCTTTCAGTAATTTCAGATTAATTATATTCACAATTTTAGCTAAACTATTTTGAGCAGAATTTACTCAAATTTATTGTGCAACCAGATCAATTGAATGGTTTAATTTCTACATATTTAAATGAATAAACATGCCTTAAATAACATTTTATTTCAAGATTTACTATCCTTATCCTGCCCTGTGCAATGCATGATGGGAAGAGGAAATCCACTTCCTACTTTCATATTTAAAATCATTTGTGTTCTTTTAAAATGAAAACATTTTTTTTTTAATCAACTGAACAGTATTGGTGAATCAGTTTTTTTGAGTGTACCGAAAATGCAGAGCTGGATGCAGCATTCAAACGAGTGCATCACGTTCAATCCCCCCGCCTTGGCGCCTCCAGAAAAGAAAAATGTGTCTGCACATGAGCAGACCGGACAGTATATGGAAATTAAATTAAACGTATTTTTTTCTAATTATTTTTAATTGAATGAAATTGACTTGTTTTAAACAAGGGCAGTGAATTTGAAAATTAATAATAAAAAATAACACATTAAAATCAGTGAAATTAACCAGATAAAAACATGGAACATTTACAAGGGGTCAGAATCATTTTTTTCAGTGCACACACATATGTTGTTATATCATGTAGTTAAAGTGTGCAATTAAAAAAGAATAAAAAATTAAACAAAAGCAATAATAATATTTAAAATATATGATTAGATTGAAGGTCACTTACCATAACATTAAAATTAAAATAACATTTTAATTTAAATTGAAAATAAAAATCAATTTTAAAAATGCAAAACAGAAGCATTATTTTATTGTATTTTATTTTGAATCCCAAATTGACTTTTGTAACATGCATTTGTAACATTTATGAATTGCTACACTGGCCTGCAGAGTGCACAGTTAAGACATCCTGAGGTTTTATCCTATCTTTCTTAGGTTCATTTTGCCGACAAGTTCCCACCAATCACAAAACACAAGGCCCAGGACTATGTCAGGAGAGATTTGCAGGATTAAGTCAGCCTCTTTATTCTCTACGGCATCTAACGTCACCTGGGGCTAGAATGTTCCCGGAGCTGTAAGCCTGAACCCAGACAAAGATCAACTTCAAAAGAAAAATCTCTATTAAAACTACACTAGGCTTAAACTAGGCAAGAAACTAGGAACTTGCGTCTGTGAAGCTGAAGTTCCCAGTGAAAGTTTCAGATTTGACAAGTGTTCAGAGCGCAGACATACTGAGAACACGCAGACGTTACACAAGTGAACGCAAGCCAGCTCCCAATCTGGCCATAAATCTGGGCATTAATATTACAATATGATTTGAGCAAATTAATTATTGATGGAAATATAAACGGTGTCTACAAGCGCAGACTTTTCCTTCAGCAGTTTATGGTGAGTCAAGACGGTTTTATTCGCAACAATGTCACTGCAGGGAGTGGAGGACATTACTATGTTTTTTAATATGAGAAACTAGGGAGCACATTTATAGATACATTAACATAATACATCCACCATCGACATTTTCTGAAATCAACCCGTAAGGCATCATGGGAAGATGTCCCATTACCAAAAGCCATTTGCCTATTAACACAAAAAAATGAAATATACCAATAAGATGTTAAAGGTGTTGACAATTATAGCTGACAAGGTGACCTCTAAAAGTGTGTTACCAGGTGAAAAAAAAGCACTTATACTGAGAAGGCTGTATTGGAGAGTTTCTCAATGACAAATATGGTACACATGGTTTTACAAGAATCCAATGCTTTATTAAATCACACCATAAAACAATACTAACCAGTCCTATCTTAACTGTTCGGGCCCCCCAATTTAGTTTTTGGAGTTGCTCCGTTTTTTTTTTTTATGTAAGTATGTGGACTATTTGTGTGTTCAGATACTTTATGTAAAATATCCAAAGCGTTTGTAAGTATTCTTATTATTATTTTTTTTTTTTAATTTTTAAATTTTCTCGTTTCAGCTGACTGTGTGTTCTCCAGTTTAATTATGTAACTACAAAATGTATGGCCTTCTTTCATGGAAAACGGCACATAAAAAGGCTTTGCAATGTCACAATTCATTCCAGGCATCATAAGAATAATATCTGATCAAATTTGGCCACGTTATGAGCACATTTTACACATACGGTAAATCACACAGTTCACATATGGGATGTTCTGCAAAGCTTGTCTGCGTTAGTAAGAGAAACCAAGAAAGGGGAGGCTAAGCAAAAGATCAGTTGCTTATCGGTGAAAATGGCAAGAGCGATTATAAACTGGTTATAAACTCACAATTCCAGGAAATTACATACTGTGCGACGCAAACTCGTAATTGCAATGTTTTAGAAGAGTTTTTATATTTTACATTTTACTTTGTGCTTTGTTTTTACTAATTATGTTTTAACTTAATGCTTTAAACATCTTTTAAAGGAATGTAATATTCATTACAAATTAAAACATTCATCAGTAATTGACTGGATCTTAAAAAAGTCTTACATAACAGAACGAAGCCAGACTTGAATGCTAAATTGCTATTTGGGTGTTGGTTAACATTTTCAGAACGATGCGGAGAAAGCCTGTGACATTTTGACTGATGAAACATTCACAATAAGAAGAAAAACATGCATTAAAAAAGGAAATTGGGTTATTTCTGACTGGTCGACATGTATTTTAAATTAATAGGCGTCTTTTGGACCTTTGACTTTCATGTGGTTAATCAAGTTTGGCTTCAAACTGAATGTTTCATAGTTTTAGGAACATTAAAGTAATCATAGCAAACTGCAACACCCCGAAAGGACTATTTTGGATTAAAAGAAATCCCGCAGAGCTTTTATTTGAGTCTCCTTCAGACGCCCACAAAATCTCTCGAGCGCATGAACGATTTCTTTCACGGGTAGCCCACTTGTTTATATATACTGTAGATATTTCTGTACCTTCCTATATAGTGCGTCTGAACTGGACTTCCTCTCCCGCATAAATCCCTCGTAAGCATAAGAAGAACACACTTATCTACTTCTCTCAGACCTGTACTTACATTCAAACATGAAATGAAAAGAAATGTGACTGAGGCAACAGAAAAGCACTTATCTCCCAGAAAACAAGACTCTGTGTGGACAGGAACCCTTGAATGTAAACAGCCTTTTAAGAGACATGTTCGAATGGAGACGGTGTTGGAGTTTATTTAAATGAATGCAAATGCAGCACTCCTGATTAATTGGTTGACTGATTGGGTATTTGCGGTAGAAGGTCTCAGCAGTCAACTGACAAATAAAGCACTTTAGATTCTCATTCATTTAAATGCAGTCCAATATTTTTTTGTAGCAGATTTGAGGTCAACTATTTAAAAGACGTTCCAGGCTAAGTGGCAGTTAAACTAGGATTGCAACATCTAAACTGGAAAAAGAAACAGTAACAACAAATTTCATTATCGAGTCATACTGATCGAAACTGATGCTTTTGAAAGTTATCATCACACATATCCAGCTTCATAGCTATGGGTCTTCAAAGATGTTTTGTTTGGTAGCTGACGGAGTACAGAGATGTATGTTCGAATCCCGTTTAACTGCGGTTCAACAAACCAATTCAAATCTGTGTAAAAGGTAGTTGATGCATCAACAAATGCCTTTTAAATCAGTTTTGCATTTTTTAACACTGTTGGGTAGGTTAAGTGTTGGATTTGGTGTAGGGCAGTGGTTTTCAAACTTGTTTCTGGGGACCCACAGCTCTGCACGTTTTGTATGTGTCCCTAATTTAAACACCTGATTCAGATCATCAGCTCATTAAGAAAGAGCTCCATTAACTCAAATGAGTATGTCAGATAAGGGATACAGGCAAAATGTGCAGAGCAGTGGGTTCCGAGGAACAGGATTGTAGGGCATAATAGAGCACTAAGTTTTAGCAACAGTCCATGGATATTTCAATTCTGAAACACCGCAATATGTACCTATATCAACGTAATAAAATGTGCCAGAGTTCATGTTTTGAACCTGTGTTTTAACACCACTCAGTGGACATTTCTCTTTAAAAGATAAAGTAAGGCACGTAAAAATGGTGTTGCACAAAAATTATTATTATTACATATTTTTTATGAGACCGGGTTGGTTAACAGACAAAAAGAAAAAAGAATATGTTGCACTTGCAACTCTAGTCCCACAAACCCAGACTTCCATTGTAAAAACTTTTTTTTTTTTCTGTCCTACTGTCTTTAGTTCTACAATGCAGCTACACGTGAAGGGCTATAAACCTGTGTGCATCATTTACTAAAACCTTTGTAAATGTGACATGAAAGCCTTGCAAACAAATGTTGCTCTTCATAGAAAGGATGTTTTGAGTCAGCGTCTTTCGATCACTGGTGACAGCAGAAGGTATTAAGGAAACTCATGACGAGTGTGTGTTTAAGTCCTATGCTGATACTCTCTGGCTGGTGTCAGTGCCTCCTGACTGTGGCTGTTCTTTCAGACGGCTGAAAGATGTTTCACCTGCTTTGCTCCTGTCCGACTTCTAGAGCCGTCCGTCTGGCGCTTATCTTTCCCCTGCCACACTCAGTCATTTTCTGTCAATCCTTTCATCCATCTTCTAGTGCTCCCTACATCCCGGCAGCTGTGCTGAGAACATGGCACACGGCCCGACGCTGAGAGATAGTCCGGTCCTGTACTGCATTACTGCTTTGGAGAATGAGAGAGGTGATATGTGGATATGAAGCAGAGACAGGAGGCTTTTTTGCAAGAGAAGTGGGCAGAATTGACTCGTAGGCTATAAACTGGTGTGGAATAATGGTTTGAAGATGAGTCAAAAGATTGTAGGCTCGAAACGGACTTTGGGCAAGAGTTTACTGACAGAGTGAACATCCAAATAAAACTTGTTTACTAAAAAAATTAATCCTTTCAGGTCTTACTGCAAGGTTTGTATTCAAAATGTTTTATCAAAATGTACAACATTTTGACCTGAACTAAATGTGATGAATAACTTACATAACTCACAAACTTAAATGAAAAAAATATGTTTACTGTACGTTAAAGTACTGAATTTACTAAACCTAAAGTTTAAAAAAACGACTAAGAAATGCATTAATAGAAATACAAAACCTTTAAAATAAATAAATAAATAAAAAGCACATTAAATTACTAAAAATAAAAGCAAGTTTAAAATAGAAATAAATCAAATAATAGTATAAAGACACTAAAATAACACTGGTCTGAAATTCAAACCCGTTTTTAATTTTAAAAAATAATTTTTATTCAGAAAAATGTTATATCTAAAAATGTAGATATAAACATCATATATATTTGAAGGAATACCACTTAAAATTCTTGCTGATACCAATTAAAATGAATCATTTTAATTTAGGCATTGCAACGTAATCATGCTATAAATTTTATATTTGTTTACATTTAACAGTGTTATTAAATTTCAAATGAGATTAACTTTTAGTTGGCAATAAATGACTTATTTTTTTTACTTATTAATTACTTAATCTACCTACAATGATCTACAATAATTTTAAATATATCCATTGAGTTTTAATATATATTATTATATTAATTTATTATTACTATTATTATTATTATTTAAGCTTCTGTTTTGCATTTAAATTTTTTTAAATTAAAAATATTTTTAACTACAGATTTGCAAAAAACCCCACAATTGATTAATTAGTCATATATTTTATATAACGTTTAAAAAAAGCACAAAATAGAAGTATATTCGCCAAAGCTTCACTGAGATATTTGGAGATATATACAGTACACGCAAAACACACACTATTTTGCCTAATGAAAGATCTGCCACCGTGATATTCAATGGTATTACGGCTGATACCATCATCATTCCATGATACTGTCAAATTACATTTTTATAAAGAATATTATCTCAAGCAGGCAGTGTTCTTGCTTTCACTCGTACCTGAAGCCAACAAAATAAAGTCTAGATGCACATAACTACGCCCTTCAAAGGAACAGCAATGTAAAGAAGTGGTGTCGTTCCTGTATCACACTGATGGAGCGACACATGAAGCTTTAGCCATCTGTACCTCAGCGCTGCCAGACATCAACTCTTCAGAACAGAAGCAGAATTACTAAGCCGTATCTGTCACACTGTACCTCGCTCTGATTTTGAGCCTGAATTCCTCACACTTCTCCTTTGTTGCTAGAGTTTTTTTCGCAGGTGATGGAGTTTGTTCTGTTGTGCTGCAGCGTGTAATTGCTGGCCTTTTTCATCAGCAGCCCTTTACGGATACAATCAAATCACACAGGCCCTCTCACAGATCCTGGTCCAAATGAAAGTGCAAAAATCTGTCCGTATTAAATCATACAGCGTTTGCTCTTTAAGTAGAGTAGATCTGTTCATGTATTGGTGCGGCTCTGAAATATGAGCACACATAAAATGAAGTGTGAGCTTGTTTTTATAGGGAAGTGGAGTGATGTATAGTGTTATTATGTGAAGGGGTGCATGAAGCAGGTCTGTATTATGACTATGATACCTTGGAAGAGTCGTTGTTTGCGTTATGAAGTTTATTTTGCTCACCTGAGTGGAATTTGGATGACGTGCTTTACCTGTGTCTATTTCTTGTCAAGGCTAATGGTCTTTACAGAATTAGAGTTAGGCGGCGGATCTTATCACTGAAACACGGTGAGTTTGGCTCACAGCTCTGCACAGTAATAGTCGTTTTATATTCTAGCATGAAATATTTAAACAATGTCCATCTCCATTGTTTGTTCAATCTTCCTGTTGAAAGCCTTTACTTTTCAGACCCTTAAAATGTCATCAATAATTTAAATGGTTATGCGGCACATAAATATCAGCCTTCGTTTTGTTTTCCTTTTAGTTTCTGAAGGACATAAAAAAAAAGGAGGAAGTAAAAAATGCTCATTTTTTTCTGCACATAGAAAAGGATTTGAGGGAAACTGCAGTCCAAAAATGTTTTCTTTAAATTAAATCTAAAAGTTTGCTGTAACACAAAATTAAATAAAATTCGATAGGATTGCTGGTTTCGACTAAGAATGCTGAAAACATTTTTAAAAAATTTAATAAAGCTGAAATAAAGTTTTAGTAATTAGAAGATTAGAAATGTGGCTTTAACTAACAGAAAGAAGTTTTTAAAAGAACACCTAAAACTGAAAAATATATATATATATTTAGTGGCGGGCCGTTATCTGCGTTAACACAGCAAGACTCTTATCGCGCGATAAATAAAAATATCGCCGTTAATCTATTTACACAGTTGGGTTGGAGTCTATACTACAAGCTATGGTGACTTTCACCTTTAGCGCGGATGTATAGCAGAATTACACTGTAGACTTA